>OY294050.1:18306142-18364966 GCA_958510825.1 Brachypterus glaber
CACCAGAAATGCTAAAAAATAATAATTTGCTCTTAACTTGTATTATTCTTTAAATTAGGAGGTTTTAAGCAATTCTTGAATTTGGTAACCATGTAAACCCATGGTACCATAGTAAAATTTAAAATTGCAATAAACGTGGAATCGGTTCAATTTTTAAATAAAAATTAAAACTGGTAATTATTCGACTTGTATAAAAAGTTAGCACATGGATTTAATCCATATTACTTGCACTTTTAAATGGTACCATGGGTGTACATGAGTACCAAATTCAAGAATCGCTTAAAACCTTCTAATTCAAAGAATTATACAAGATAAGAGAAAATTATTATTTTTTAGTATTTCTGGTGTCCATTAAAGTTCATTAAATATCTCATGTCCAGCCTAGTTAAAAAAATTAAAACAAAATTAAAATCAAATTTGACATTTGTATCATTGTTTTCAGAAAATTATGAAGATTCCGAAAATGTAAGGCATTTGGATGTCGCACTTAAATTATCAAAGTTGGCAGAACGTCCGGTAAAACCGGAAGTAGAAAAATATGGTTTTATATGTCAAAAGTTGAGGTACCTTAAGTACATTTACCATATTTCAAACTTTTATCTTTAAAAATACAGAAGTTAAGGGGGGTCTACATTGGATCTGGGACACCCGGTATAAGGCTTAAGGAATTATTAGTTCAGACATAATAAAAGTTAATAAAAACAAACAAGATTTTGGAAATATAAAATTTTTGTAATTTATTTCCAGATCGAAGCTTTCATTTCACCATTATGTTGGAAAGTCTATTTCGATTTCTTACCTAAAATCAACCAAGAAAAGACTGAACTTCACAAAGAAATCACTAGCCTTCAAAAACTCGTAACCAGTAACACCGAACTCATAAATGCTCCAGTAGAAACAGCTGAAGATAATGTAGATGATCAAGTAAACAGTCTCAATAAAATGGTCAAGCAAGCTAAGGAAAAAGCCCACAAAAAAAAGAAGAATATCTCAAAATGTGTCAACCATGAAAAGGCTAGTATGAGAAAAATTAACCTCAAAGCTCTGGAACCTTGCAAACTTAAATCATCAACGACCAGATCTTGGAACAGCAAAATAAGGAAATGCCAAAGTCAAAGAACCGGACTTAATAGAGCTGCAAGAATGTGCTTGATAACTAACCCATGGTTTCCAAGCCGTCTTCGTGCTTGTCTTCAAAAACTTGTCGCAAATACAGACAATAATGTTTCTGAAATCAAAAAACAAATTGAAACAGAAGTTGAAAAACTTACTGGTGATTCTCATGCATGTGTTCAGAAAAATTTAGGAAACTTGGATCTACAAATTGAGGCTGTTTCAAATAGTTTCAAAACTTGCGTGCATAAAATTTTAGAGAACTAAATGGGTAGTTTTAATCAATTTTTTAATGTTCTCAAATATATCTTAATAAATAAAAAAAGTAGTAGACCTTTAAACGGATTTTATTTAGATATTTTACACAGTTAACTATGGTTAATAGTGTAAAATACATATAGTTGAAGTATTAAACAATTCTGAAGTAAAATTGATGTTAAGATTAATATTATACAAAATAGCTTTAACAACGATTTTTTTTTTGTAAATTTTGCACATTGCTAGTACAATTTTACATACTTTTTTAATAAAAAGCAAAGCTATAATTATGGTCACTTCATCCGAACTTATGTTGTTCTTTTGTTTTTGGTCTGTTTTTGAAATTTTTTCTAGTTTTTATTGAAGGATTACTTTATAAATACTGTATTTTAAAAGTGATTCTGCCAAATACACTAATTTAGCAGCAGCAAAAGTCGAAAAAAGGCAATGATTTTTGGTCCCACTAAACGTCAATGAAAAGAAACAGTCCCCATCAATGCTTTAATTGAATTGTCTTAAGTCGTTTTAGACCACCGGTGATCTCGTATCCGGATCAGGATATCGGCATCGAATTTATTCCCTAATCAAGAGGTCTTTGTTTATTGCCAATCACAGGAGCCTGGTTTATATGTATATATATATATAGTATAGCTGTAGACTCATGGTCTGATCTGATTTGAATTTAAATCCAAGTAGACATAAATTCGTTAAGCACTGGCATTTATTTAAAGTGGTGCCTATAATTTAGATGTTAAGACTGTTTTGTATCAATGGTCACTTTATTATTGATTTAATTTAGATATTACATACATTTTTAATTCTTGTAACTGAATACAGAAATACACTGCCCAGTAAAAAAACTGTCCCATTTTACACCTCCACGCGTTAAATGGATTTTTTATTATTAGATTTACTTTTAGCAACCTTAAAAATATACCAATTTTCACGAAAACTCTCCCACCCCCGCCTCTTAGGGGGTGCAGTTAGAACTTTTTTATTACCAGATTCTCTTTCAGCAACCCTAAAAACCCCAATACACCAATTTTCATAAAAACTACTCCCCACCCCTCAGGGGGTGAAATTAGAAAAAAAATAAAAGATTCAGTTTTAGCGACCTCAAAAACCCCAATATATAAATTTTCAAGGAAACTACTCCCTGCCCCTCAGGGGGTGGAGTAAGAATTTTGTTATTATCAGATTCACTTTCAGCAACCTAAAAACCCCAATATACCAATTTTCACGAAAAATACCCCCGCCCCTTTCGGGTGGAGTTAGAATTTTTGTTTTATAATTAGATTCACTTTCAGCAACCTCAAAAACCCCAATATACCAATTTTTACGAAAACTCCCACAATGGGTTAAAACAAAATTTCTTCGGATTTTCTCCAGAGATAACCTTCAAGATTTGCTCCAATTTGTACGGTTGTGCCAAGCCACCCAAAATAAAAATTCATGTGCCAGAGACTAGACCAACTCATTTTTATAATTTTGGGATCGCTGAAACCGAATCCGACCTCAGAATTGCTCCATCAGGTCATATTTTTTTTCTACACTTAAAAACATCTGAATTTAAGGAATTTTCGCACCCTTTTTTTAAGTATATAAACACATTGTGACCTGAGGTCAGATTCGGTTTCAGCGACCCAAAAAACATATAATCCACTTGGTTTGGTTTGAGGAACCCTCCACTCATTTTTTTTGTGGTCCTGTGTAATTATTGATTTTAAATTATAATTTAAACCTCTGCCACAGACACCTTATTTATAGATTTTTTTTTATTATTACGTAGACACGGCGTATTTTTTACGCCGCCAAATTTAAAATAAACAAGTGAAAAATTACTGTGCAACATGCCAACTTCTCCGCTAGGATTTAGGGCTTAAACTGAATGTCCGAAAGGTACTGAGACGCGAAAAGCCTTAGTTAGTCGGAGTTTGGACAATCAAAAATTACATACTATCCAGGCGTAAAATCTACACCGTGTCTGTGACAGAGGGTAAAAACTTACGTGAAGTAGTCAAGTGGATTTTGATACCCCCATTTTTAGATGACTTTTCATCATTCTTGAGGCGAGGTTTTAAATGTTTCGATTTATAAAAAATTTCCTCATAATTAGGCAAAATTATTCCGTAAGCCTATGTTTCTGTGTTTATTTCAAAGTTGATGAGTCATAACTGAGTTTACGCCGACTACTGATGATAATTTATTACCTGTAGTTTTATGTATTCTAATCGATTTTAAAATCATTAAATCAATAAACTTTAGATAAGATAAAAATTATTAAAAAATAATATTGAATACCTACTAAGTAAACAAATTTGATTTCCAAAAACATGGAAAATAACAAAATCACAGTCTAAAAAAACTCAAACTGCAAAAAAAAAACATACCAAAATGCTCAATTCTCATGTCTAGTATGCCCGCCAATTATTGTATTATTCACAGTGCCTGCGCTAGAATAATACAATTAATTATACGGTAGTTACGTATTTTCAAAAATTTCAAAAATTTCAAAAATCGTTCTAGACAAAAAATTCTTGGATATAAAGTTTCATGAAAAAATAATCACCTTTTTTTGTCTATCTGTGCATCTGTCCGTCCGTCTTTCTGTCCGATGTCACAATTTTTGTGAACACGATAATTCAAGAACGAATAATCCGATCGACTTGAAATTTTTAGGAAAAATCAAGTTTTACGAGAGGAAGATCCCCCAAAAACAAAACAGTTATCGGGGGTTAAACTTTAAAAAAAATCGAAAAAAACTAGAACAAAAATTCTAATTAACGTAACTTTTTCAGGAAAAATTACATTTATTATTTATTCCACCTAAAGAAATAAAAAGTTAAAATTTTTGAAATTTTCAAAAATTGAAAAAAAAATGAGTTTTTTTTATATTTTTTTAATTATTTTTTGTGTTTTTAAAAAAGATATTTTTTTTTAAATGTAATTTTGTAATGTACCATTTAATGTGAATAATATATAATGGAATGCGTAGCATTACATATCTTCAAGGCTTGTTCAATATTATTATGTATTTTTTGCCCAAAATTTTCTCCCGCGACCCCGTTTTGTTGTAAATCGCTCCCAATCCAACTTCTGGATTCGCCGTAACTAGGTACTAAATAATAATTATTTAATATAAATTATATTATAAATAATAATAAATATTATAATATAATTATATTATTTTTTCGCGCTGAATCCAAATCCGTAGCTCGGTTCCCTCCATCAGATCAATTTTTGATTTTTTATATTGCGATTCACGACAACTAACAATTGATCGCGTTAATACCGTGTTTGTTACTGTCTTATAAAAAAAGGATTGTGATAGGAAAAAAAATCTTTTTTTTCTTGAAGCGTCGAGAAAAATTAAAATAAGTAACAAAAAAATGATGTCGGTCTGTAGGTCTGTCTGTCTGTCTGTCTGTCTGTCTGTCTGTATCCACGATAACTTAACAACGATTTGAGCTAGCAACTTAAAATTTGATATGCAGATGTATTTTAAAATTATCTTGGACAAGTTCGTATTTGAGCAAAATCGCTTGGGGGGAAGGGGGTTAAAGTTTTGTTTTCGTGGTAATTTTTTTATTATTTACAATAGAAAAAAAATTATGAACCACACGAAACTTAAAATAAAACGAGGGGTAAACCGCAGAGGAATTCAGGTGTGCAAAGGGAGGTAATCTGGAGGAAATCTTTGAAGGTTACGAGGTAATCTGAAAGAAATATTTAAAGATTTCCTCCTTTTCGAAGGAAATCTTAGAAACTCGAGGTAATCTTTGGAGGTAATATGGAGGAAATCTTTGGAGGTAATATGGAGGAAAACTTTGAAGATTCCTCCTAAAAGGAATTCAGGTGTACACAATTTTGTCAGCGGCTTACCATTCGAAATAAAACCTACATAAAAAATTTTATTATGATTTTTTTTTATAATTTGTAGTAACCCGAACTAATTAGTGTTATGGTAGGCTATTGAATGTTGTACTTATAAGTGTTTATAATTTAAATTGTGCATTATAATTTGGCTCAGGGCCTAGGAAGAATATGCTAATTCATGTCCATCTTTCGTGGATTTATGACACCAGACCGAACCATATAGTACATCGGAGTCATAGGCGTGGATTGTGTGGAGCCCTGGTGATTTTTACTTTCTCATAAAAGAAAGTATTGTGATAGAAAAAACATTTTTTTTTGCAAGTCATCTTATTTTTTCCTGAAACATCGAGAAAAATACAAAATAAGTAATAAACAAAAATAATGTCTGTCTGTCTGTCTGTCGGTCTGTCTGTTGGTCTGTCGGTCTGTCTGTCAGTCTGTCTGTCTGTATCCACAATAATTTAAGAATGATTTGAGCTAGCTGCTTGATATTTGATATGCAGATGTATTTTTATATTATCTTGGACTGTATATTCCAGTACATACTATTTGGGAACGTTCAAGTATTACGTAACGGAAAAAAAGAATTCAAAAAAAACTTTAAAAAAAATTCAAGAATTATTTTTATTTATCTTTTTGTGAAAAACGAAAAGTGTTTTTAAATAAAATTTAAAAAAAAGAGACAAAAAATATTTTTTTTTTAAATAAGATCTTTTTTTTTTAGACGAAAAAATAAAAAATAAAAAAAACTCGCTGACTGTTTCCCCACTTCGCTCCGCTGCGCTCCAACATTCTCGCTGCGGGACTAAAACAACCAGTTTTATCCCTTGATATACCTATAAATAACTATTTCAAGCAGTAGTTTGAAAACAAATTTAAGACCCATAAAAAAATAAAGTTTCTCCGCCTATGCTTATTGTAATAATATGCAAATTATTTATAATTACATGAAGAGAACTATGGTTCTCTTTAATGCCCGGTGGCGACAGGTTTTGTTTTGATGAACCATGTAGTCCCCGAAAGCACTTGAATAAGCGTGATAGGAGAGAGACGGTGAAAAACTTCA
The DNA here is from genome assembly GCA_958510825.1 of Brachypterus glaber. Taxonomy (NCBI): domain Eukaryota; kingdom Metazoa; phylum Arthropoda; class Insecta; order Coleoptera; family Kateretidae; genus Brachypterus; species Brachypterus glaber. Next base: position 18,312,456 of record OY294050.1, read on the forward strand.
AAACAAAGTAGAGAATGTTTTATCCAAGTTAACTAATACCTATTTAATAAGTTTCGATATTATTGATTTAAAAGAGATATTACATACCGTGCGGTCCAAGTCACCCACCCCTCTTAACTTTTGAACTAGTTAAGATATCGTCGGCTTACAAATAAAGAGCACTAAGTCCAAAAACATGGTTTTGAGATATTGACAAATTTAACTTTCGCTGTTGTTTTTTAATTTTTGTAATAATTGTTACAAAAATGCACGTTTCGCCAAACAAACACTAAGTCGCTTAGTGCAGAAACATTTGAAATAATCTACAATTAAAACGCACTAAGTGACTTAGTGCCTATTGCCAGATAAAATTTTATTCAAAATCAAACTGGTGCGTTTTGTTTAGTGGGTAACTTTCTTGGCAGTCCACCTAGAAGTTAGTTCGGTTTACCTGTACATAGATCATCAAAAATTAATTACAGTACCATAAAAATCCCATTTTTGCAAAAAAGTGACTTAGTGCCTTTTACTTGTAAGCCGACGATATCGACTTCAAAGTAACACTGAAATAACACAACCCAAACTATACTCAATTTCGAATATATTTGATATTTTCAGCTCTTAAAATGTGGCATGGGGGGGGAGGAGGGGTTAAATAGAAAGGGGTTAGTGTGATGCATTATTATAAAGCTTATGAGGTTTTCTATTTAACAATATATATTTTTATTTTATTTTTTTAGCAAGAAAAATTGAAAAATTAAAACCTTAAAAAAAAAGTTTAAAAAATAAAAGGATAAATTGTTAAATAGATAATTTTATAAGCTTTAAAATGATGTATCGCCCGACACCCTTTTCTTTTTAAAAAATGTTACATTTTAATACCTAAAAATATTAAATAAATGCAAAAAAATAGTTTTGATTGTCTTATTTAAGTGTTCGAAAGAACAATGTTAAAAATAGGCAGTTTTTGGTCCATTCGTTTAAACGACGTGGAAGGCTTTTTTTTTCGTAAAAAGGTAAAATTAGGTCGATTCTGAGCTAACTATTCCATGTGTGAAAAAATATATATTTTATATATTTGGGCACGTTGAACACGAATCCGTTCTCAAAAGTGACAGACACGCTGGGGAAGACTGTATTTTCCTCTTAAAAAGTTAAAATAGGTAAAATCTGAGCTAACGATGCCAGTAAAAATAGTATGTTATTCAACGATCGTATAATTATTGCTATTAATCACTGACGGTGAATTTTGCGACATAAGACGATAGGCGAGTAGCGTAATCACCTGTGGATAAAGTTAAGTTAAGTTAAGTGTTTATTTATTCCATAAAGCCATGTAGCATAGAACAAGTCATGTAAAAGATAATTCAAATAAATAAATACATATACATAATAAATAACATATAGGTGTATAAAATAAAATAAAAACGTAGTATAAAACCCAAAAATACATGAAACATTTTTAAGTATAGTATTCTACTCGCGTATAATAGCTATTAATCATTCGGATGATTACACCACTTGCCTGTCGGCTCGTATCGCAAAATATACTCTCATTGCTTAATAGCAATTATTATACGATCGTTGAATAGTATACTATTTTTACTGGCATCGTTACCTCATAATTGACCTATTTTAACCTTTTTACGAAGAAAAAAAAAACGTTTCTGTCACCTTTGAGAAAAGAAGAAAAAAAATATTTTTTACACCTGCAATAGTTAGCTCAGAATCGACCATATTTTAACTTTTTACAAAAAAAAGCAGTCTTTCAAACCGTTTCTGTAACTTTAAAGGCCGGCATCGTGTTTAGCATGTCCAAATCTATAGGAATTGGTATGTTTCATACGTTTGCACGAATGGGCCAAAAACGGTCTATTTTTAACATTGTTCTTTGCCGATATCTTAACTCGTTCCAAAGTTAAGTTCTAGGGGTGACCTTTGAACCGCACGGTATAAGAAAAAATAACTCGCGAGGCCCACCATGCCTTGAGATAAATACTATAATTATATCATTGGTCGCTTAATATTGGAAGCATAACAAAAATTTGCATTGTAAAAGATCAAAATTTTTTCAGTTTTTTAAATTTTTAGTTCTTTTATTCATATTAAAAATATTAGAAATATTTTCTTTTTTATTTTGTGCCAAAATCGATATTAAATTAAATTATTTTTTTCAATTATAATTAATATAATAAATACTAGTTAATTTTGTGTAAAACGCAAACACATCACTTTTAAAATGATTCTGTCAATCGCAAACTTTTAAAACATCACTCAAGTTGAATCAGGCTTTTATATAATATATAAGACAATGATCATTTGAAAATGCTTCACTGCTGAAAGTGCTGTTAGTTACTTTGACTGTTATTTTTGTAAATGGTAAGTGCAAAATAAAACAGATGATGGCTAGTCAGATAGAAAATTAAATAGGTTTGTAAGGTTACTAATTATACCATTTGTGTTAAAAAATTATAAAAAACATAACTATCTTAGTTATCAAAATTATTAATATTTACTAACTACCTACCATTATAGATATTTTTTTAATTATTTTTATTATAGCAAACATCTCATACATATACATGTATAATAAATGATAACTCTTATAATATCTACTCATCTTATAAGTAAACATTTAATATTTTATTTGGTTGTAATGTATAACTTATAAAGATTCACATTAAAAAAATTACAAAAGTACTTACAATAAAAAACAAAACAAGATTCAATATTTTATAGGAAATAAAAGTTGTCTTCTTTATAAAAAAAGAAGCTTGTTTCTTTAAGAAAGCCTTTATTAATTTTTTTTTAATTGTAAATATGCCTCATAACTATCTTCAAGACAGAAGTTATATTTACAATATAGATAATAAAATATTTCAGAAACGTCATAAAACGGAGCGCCAGATCAAAAATCATGTTCTCAGCTCTTTTGGTACCATGGTAAGACGCAGCATGATCTGTAAAACGGTAGAAATTCTGATGGATCTTCGTCATGTTATCTTTCATCTTATATGATCGTCCATAGGAAAAATGTCCAGTTTGACAATATGAAGTTTGGTGCAGTGACAGGCAACGCGTTTTATTTGGATACTTTTAAAGTCCAAAGTGACACTATTCCAATACGTCATACCCTTTTATTATTCCAGTTAACGTCCCTAAAATTTATGACCTGCATGGATTCATGGATATCTTGATTCCAAGCTGCTGTAGGTCTTCCGCGTTTTGTCAGAATAAATCAAACACCATTTTTTTTTGTCATCGTGTGTCAGCCATACTTTGTAAATGGTCAAACCATTTAAGACGTTTAGCCTCAACATTGCCCATGATGAAACATTCCACTTTTATGATGTCTTGAACTACTTCATTGCGAATGTTTTGGAGTATGCCAGTTGATCTTCACCAAAAGTCCATTTCCATTTTTTTTAATCTTTACTGGCAACGTTTATTTATTTACCAAATTTTGCCAGGCTATTTAGGGCCACTTGCACCAATTTTATTTTGATCAAGGTTTAATTAATCTACGTTTAAAAAATAATCTCTGGTTAAATATGTTTGCAGTGCACCAATGAAAGTTAAACAACGTTTAGTTAAACCGAGCACACATCTCTAATTTTAGTGTTATTTGAATGTAGCTAACTTCACATTATTTTGACGTTTGACGTTTATATCATTTGGTTTATTATATTTTCAAAAAAAGCTGTTAGTTATTGACAGTAACTTATTGTGTTATGTGTTATTGTGTTCTGTAAGCTAAAAAGTAGCAATGGATATGCCTAAAGAAAAAGATGAAGACAAAAAAAAACGTTCGCCCAATTATACTATAAATGATAAAGCTTTATTAATTAAAATTGTGGCACAATACAATAGTGTTATCGAAAACAAAAAAACGGACGCAATTGGGATATTCCAGTTGTTCTTCAATACGTACAAGAATATTGGCCACTGTTTCTTTATATAACCTAAATTTTTGAAAAAATGTTAGATCATCCATACTTTCAAAATAGTTTTGTCACTCATGATAGGTACGGAAACCATCATCCAATATTTCCAATTCCAACAAGTCTTCATCTAATAAATCGGCTTCTGCCATCATTGCAGGTAATTTCGTAAAATCAAAGGAAAACACTCACGGGTACGAAATGACAGATAAAAACCTAAAGTTAGGTTATGTTTTGATATAACCCAGGTTTAAGTGACATAAACCATCAAACTCGAACGATTACATTTATTCTGAGATTAAGACAAATAAACTTGGTTTAAAAAATGGTGCAACAGCGAAACGTCAATTAACTCTTAAACCATTAACTTAATCCGAGTTTAAGCTTAAATCATGTTTGGTGCAAGTGGCCCTTAGAAATACTTTCAATAATTAACTTTTACATTAATTTTTTAGGTTTATTTAAAATTTTCTGGCTTCATAAGACAATGTTTAATTATTTTATAGCTCGCGTATCTCAATTTACTTTATTTATAATATCAACATCGCTTTTTTCTGACGTACAAATATTAAAACGAAATCATGACCTAGGTACTAAGCCTATGCACAAGACATACATATGACGGCACATCAAGCCAATCACGACATCGCTCTGTGTTATGGTTATGCGAGCCTGTGGATAGCTCTTCCTTCCCCCCACCTGTTTTGAATTCTAAAAAATTGCATATTTCATGGATTCAAAATACAAAAGTTGCATGTTTCACGAAAGGGGGGGACTTTTTTTTTAGTCATTAACTTTTTTGTCGGGTTAAAAAAGTTGTTAGGCTAAAAAAAGGTGACATTTTTGACCTTCCCCACGAAATCTTCTTCTCTACGGCCCTAAAGCTAGTAGTGAAAAAAATATTTTATGTTTCATATCGACAAACGAGGCCCTCTTCTTTTGGAAATATATATTCCAAAGAATTATTTTATACTTAAATATTAAATAAAATGTATTTTACAGATTTTATGTTTTTTCTTCTTTATTGTTCTTACATTTTTTTGTAGGTAATGATTTTGTTATATGATATTTTTAATGACGCTTCACCATGGGAATTAAAGAAATATAAGCACTTTTATGTATTTTTAATGAGTTATCGTAAATTTTAGGTGACAATTTTTTTATGTTTATAGTAGCGTTAATTTTCAAAAATTAATACTTTTTTATTTATCATCATTATATTTGATATATACGGTCATATTGGATTTTTAATAATATGAGCTTTATATGTATGTAAGATAAAAATAAAAAAAGTTAATTGGAAATAGGGGTGCGTAAATCTATTACTTCACAGTTTTTTTTTGTTGTAAAACTTGTTTAATAAAGTTACAGCAAGCTGTAGGTACTTTTTGTCCAGTCAAATAAAGAGAAATTCCCGTGTTAAATTGCATTAAATGTACACTGGCTGATATTTTAAAGGGTATTAGTGGATAGTAACAGAATACTCCTGTTAGTTTTTCACCGGGTGATTTTGCTTAAGGGGTGTCCGCTATCTTGAATTTTACGGGTGGGTGCGGTTATCTCGCTAAATATACATCCTTGAATAAAAATGTATATAACCAATTTTGTTAAGGAAAAAATTTCCAACAATTTTTGTTTAAACCTTTTTTTTTGTTAATATAAAAAATCCAAATGACAATCGAGTTATACATAATCAAAAATGACCATTGGGGATGAAGTTGGTTACCGTGGGCGCTGAAAGTCGAGTTGCGCCCTCTGTAACCGTACCAAAGTATGAAAATTTAAACTATATAAAACTTATAGAGAGTATCAAGAGCTACAAGTTTGCTCATAACCACTTTTATCGTCCGATGAATAATTTGGCCGAAAAATGGAAAAAAACCAATTTCACCTCCAACCTGGCTATTTTAAAATTAACTCGATTGTTATTAATATTAAAAAAAATGATCCAAACAAAAATTGTTTGAAATTTCCTCCTTAACAAAATTAGTTATATGCATTTTTATTATAAGATGCATATTAAGAAACTAACATCTAAAATTCAAGAAAAACTAACAGGAGTGTGCCGTTACCATACACTACCCCCCTTTAAAATATCAGCCCGTGTACATTTATTGTAATTTAGTTAGTTTTTTGGACATAATAATATTTGCGGTCACCGTTACCGCAATACAGTAAAAGCGTGAGTAATCTAACTACGGCGCTTGAGGGTTAAATAAAATAATTTTTTATCCATTTTCCAGTTCTTCTTTTTGTTTCTAGGTATTTTTGGCAAAAAGGCATGCATATTTAATTTTATTTTCCTTGTTCAACTTCAGTAGTTGACACCCCATTGACTCAACCCCACAAGATGTTGTTATCTTCTTAAATTAACCATTTTTATTTGTTTTATTCTGAAACTTTAAATGTAATAAAGTCTATTAAATGACTACCATATTCTTTTGTAGTAGTTTCACTAATATACATTTATCTGCCTTTTAGATCCTTCACTGTGGGTGACCATGATGTGAAAAGTCAAAATAACAGCATTTTTACAAGAAATTAAGATTCTGTGATAAACAGATATATAACTTTTAGGCACCATAGTCATTTTTAGCATAATTTAGTTTTACTCATCTTCAAAATAAACAAACATTTAACCAAGCTCTAGAATCGTATTATACGGTAGTTTCAAATTTTCCAAAATCGACAAAAAACTCTTGGATATAAATCTATTTCATGAAAAAATAAGAAACTTTGAAAATGTCCGTCCGTCCGGGTGGACACGTCCGTCTGTTTGTTCGTCCATCCTTCCGATATCCCGTTTTTTGTGGACACGATAACCCAAGATCGAATAATCTGATCGACTTGAAATATTCAGGAAAAACCCACTTCTGGGAGATCCCTATTGTTTTTTAAAAATAATCCCCCAAAAACAAAAAAGTTATTGGGAGTTAAAAAAAAATAAAAATATATTTTTTTTTTCGAAATTTTTTCAATTTTCCAAAAAAAAAAATAATTTTTAATGTTAACGAAACTGAAAAAAAATATTTATCTATTTTCTTTAACCTAAGTCTACGGGGAAAGTATTCTCTATTGCTATTCTTTTGTTGTTCAATATGTTTTTCATTCTTGTTTTCTTTACTTTCGTATATGCGTATAAAATTGATCTTATTCACCTGATAGATTATTTAAAATAAATTTATAAAATCTTTGAAAAGTAACGATTGCAATAAAGAAGATATTAAACGATGAGATTAAAGAACATTTTTATTATGTAGTCTACATCTTAAACATTGTAATCAAAAAGCAAAGTTCTTGTTTAATTTCAATCCAACTTATTTTATGAACTCTGGAAGCCATATACACAGTTACAAGGTAAATAAAATTCTACACATTAAATTATAGCTTCGTATTTTAAATTTATTAATGAGAATTCATCGGCAGCAGCCCAAAATATGTATCTAGATTAACTTCTAAAAGCGGACAGTTTCAAATATAATTCAAATGATATTATATTATATTATAAGTATTGCTTTTCAGTTTTTTGAAACAAAAACACATTCAAAATGCGACGATCAGATGTTAATTTTTTTTTCTCAAGTAACATTTGAATAGAGAAAGTTAATTTGACTACCTGTAGGGAAAATTTCTTTTAGCTATTTGAGCTTTAGGTAATTTATAGGCATTTTTTGTTTGGCTGATAAACATATATCGATATTGCGATAAATTATGTGAAAATCTTATTTAAAAACAGCAACAGATTTTAATTTGGGAAAGACTTTATAAAAAAATGGCTGCAAAGCTATCCAATGGCATGTTTTCAACCAGCGCTACTGACGAGCACCTGTAATGCGAAAGTGCAATCAACAAGTGCTACAACTGGACAAATATGTGGAATATTTGTTTAACATTTTTATAAAGATTAAAATTAAAATATTCTGTCTTTATACCACTCTTACTCCCCTGTTGAGCTTACATTAAAACCTGAACCAGGCGAGAATTTATCTCCTACGTTACAAACAAGCTCTAGTTAAATTCACGATCATAGTAACTTAGTAATTTGGCAATTCAAAGTTAAAAGTTAAATCTAAAATCGAAATAGGTAGGTAATCAAATTTAATTGAGTTAAAAAAGAGGCGCGGTACTATGTACATAGTACATATGTATGAGGCCTTAAAGGACTTTTTGAATTGTAAATTTTGAAAAGAGCTCATCTCGGGTTTTTTCAAAATTGACTTTTTTGTTCTTTTTTCATGTACTCATATAGACCGATATTCTATGAGCGAGACCGGCACATATCCTTTCATCATAGTAGTGAAAGTCACGTGACTTTCTAAAATAAATGTTGAAAAGTTCTCATCTCAATGTCTTAAAAATAAACGACCTGCAAAAGTTAAGACAATACATACCGGGGAATTTTAAAAACTTTTATTAAGGAATTCTGCAGTGGTCGACAGAAGCGGCATCACAGCTGGACGTCGAGGAAGACTTTTAATTAAAACATTATTTTTGTATTTTTAACAGTATTTTTGTTATTTTCAATATTGTGCATTCTTTACTAATGCCGTTTTACTACTAAAACCACCATCTGAGGATGATGAAGTTCAAAAAGGACTCATCTCGGAAAACTGTAACGATCATTTTCTCCATCAAATTTTCCTTCTCTAATAATATATTGCTTTGTCATAACTTACACAGCGGTAGGTAATTTTAGAAAAAAACTGCTCAAATATGTCAAATGGTTTAACAGAAATTCAGTTTTTTATGTCTCCTGAAATATTTTAATTTGCGGAGATGAGCCCTTTTTGAAATTTACAATTCAAAGGAGCTCTCTACAACTAGAATTATGAAATAAAAGACGTCTACCCTATCTCTATCTCATTTGTGCTATACTTTCCAGCCAACCAAATAAATACTATATTTGTTTTTTATACAACAAATACAGTATTTATTTGGTTGGCCGGAAAGTGTAGCACTGAGCGGCACGAACGAACATAGCTAATGTGAATCTGTAGAATAAGATAATTCTACTACAATTTAGATGGCGCCAGCAATTTCTTTAATAAAAATAATATAGTAACACTTTTCGCCCGGCCAAGTAAATATTGTATTTGTTTAACAAAGAACAAATACATAATTTGTTTGGTTGGGTGGAAGTGGGAGTGTATGTATGTCTTCTATCCCTTTTGGGTAGAACTGTTGTCCCTGACTAATCTAACGGGAGAAATCGCCATTGTACATGTAGGTACTTTACATGAACTATGAAACAAAAACTAGTTTTGTTATTAAAATGCGATGCTCTAGGTAAAAATACATAAAAAGTACTCTTGTAATACCGTAGGATTAAAGGTTTTTGAAAAAAATGCATTTAAAGGTAATTTTTATTTCAAACCAAAAATTTGACACTAAAATCTTAAAACCCGAAATTTCAATGATGCAGGGTAATTCTACAGTAAAAACTAAGAAAAAAAGTATTGTGTAGATCCAAAAATCGCTTTTAAAGAAACTATGGCCCTTGAGAAATTTTTAGTAGAGCGCAACTTCCTCGAACAATTTTTGGAATTTGGATGAAGTATTTTATGTACAGTCAACCTACAAACTTTATAATTTAATGATTGTACAATCTGTATAGCTTATTTAATTTTTAATTTTCATGAGAGTCCCCACCGAGTTTGGAACCTGAACCAATTACTTAGCAGGCGAGAATATTGTCTCCTACGTTACGAACAAGCTCTAATTTTTAAAAGGTAGTAAAATTAAAGATCAAACCTTTACAAGTACTACTAAAGTTTTAGTAATAATAAAATATTTGGCAATTTAAAGTCCAAAATCGAAATTGTCGAAATTAAATCGACATGGGAGTCAGTTAAAAACAGAGGCACGGTGCTGTGTGTGAGGCCTTAACAGACTATTTATTGAATTGTACGTGCATCTTTACATGAACTATAGAACGTCGAATTTATGACTCGCTCTAAATTAAGTTGTCGAGCTGATTGCGCTTCAGTGCTATCAATAATAGGCGGGAAAGATTTTTTAACTTTTTTAAAATCTATTTTTTTGAATTTGTAATAAATAAGACCTAATTTATATAAGACAATATACCAGGAGGAGTTGAGTTTTAATTTACCAACCTAATAATTATTTAGTTAGAACAATTAAAGCTAAACTAACTAAAAAATTTATTAATTAAATGTCAGATTTTATTGGTAAATTTTTATTTAGAATAGGGGAATTGTTGCGTAAACCCGTAGGTTAACAATAAATAGCTACAAATAAATTTTTTGCTTCTCCAGCTCCTTCTAAATCTATTCATCTTCTTTTTCTTCTTCTTGTTCTTCTTCTTTTCATTTTTTTTTTGAGGGTGCCAAGTTGTGCGAAACCGGACAAAGTTTTTTTTTATGAGTCTTCAAATTTTTTTTGTAGTTTGTACTTTTTCATTCAGAAATTTTTTGCTCCAGCCATTGTAATGGCCAGAAGCATTGTTGTTATTAAAAATAAAAATTGTAATTGATTAAAAACCTTAATAAATGGGCTTTTTACCAAAAAGAAAACCAAATTTCGCTCCTCCCTAATAAATACATCGATGCTGTTTTTTTTTTCCGATACCACAGAATAAAATCAACCAGAGCTTAAGTTAAGTAATTAATGAAGTCGGAGAGTTGTCAGGAACTTGTAATACCTTTATGGTAAACAATCGTCAGTGATGGGCAACTCTTATTAAAGAGTTTATTTACATTCTGACGCAAACATTGGCGCTGCTGTTCTTTGATCTCTTAATCAATGTAAAATGAATCTTAATCTTTCTTCGAGGATTTTTTTAAAAAACAATCCGAAATAGGTTAATTAAGTCTTCTTTAAATGAAGTGCGCGAGTTAAAAATCTCGCATTTGCATTTTATAAGGACAATTTATATCCTACACTGATAGAAAAATCTAAAAATAGTACCCTAAAAGTCCAAACCTTGCAACTTTGCCTAGAGCGTACAACTTTGCCCACCTATTTTTTTCTTTGAAAGTGGCAATATAGCAGAAAGGTTTGATGTTAGCAGTTCGCTTTCTAAAAGTGTCGAGACCCGCTCAGTACTTCAACCGCTGCCCTACTGTTGTGTCGTGCTTCAAAATCAGATAAGCAAATATCGGCGATATTTTGGCGGTTTTTAGCACTGAAAGGTAATGTTTCCTGTGACTTTATTTATTGCAATATTTTATTGAAATTTAGACTAGGTATTCCTTTACATATTGCTATTGCAAAATAGTGATATAAAATTTTAGCTTATGTAAAGGGGGCGGTCTTTGCAAAAGAAAAATGAAATAAAATTAGGTATTTCTATAATATAAACTAGTCCTCTTTTTTGTCAAAATATATTGAAGAAGAAACACGCTTCTTTTTAACCGACTTCCAAAAAGGAGAAGGTTTTCAATTTGACGTGTGACTTTGTTTTTTTTATGTTTGTTCCCGCATAACTTTGGAATAATTGAACGGAATTTGTTGAAACTTTTTGCAACTTACAGAGGGAATTAATAAGGTGGCCCCGTTTCAATTTGACGCTTGGATAATGCCGGGTAAGCGGATAATTAAGATAAAACTAATCATTTTAAAGTAATTTCACTTAAAAATGGCTTAATTTTGTTCTACTAGCAACCACATTTTTAAAGAAATATCAGATAACTCGGATAAGCCTGATAACTTGATTAAGGGGTCACTCAAATATTACGGCACACTGGAAATCTTTTATATGCCGCTAAACTTGATTCTCTGGACCTGTAATATTAAAATATCAAGATAAAATGATAAATTTTGTGATTTTACCATAAGGCGTTATTTGATTAATACTTAACGCTTAAAGTTTAACAAGATTTTCTTTAGTATTTCGTTTAAAATAAGGTTGGTTGGACTCTTGGGCACTGAAATAAAAATATTACTTTTATTTTTCAGTTACTTTTAGTTAATTATAATTTAGTTTAGTGTAGTTAGTGATAATTATGCCTGAACCGACCTTAAATCAACTTTAAATTAACTAAATTTTGTTACTCAAAATGTTATTGGGTCAATGAGCAAACTTTAATATTTAAATGTGTATGTTTTTGTCTAAGCAAATATTGTATTGTATTTAAATGGGTAGTACTCTTGTAGTTCTTGTTTATCTTTAAGTTAAACTGTTTTGGTTTGCATTTAGATTTAAGAGCGGTCAGTACTTATATTTTGCTTCTGAAATGTAATACCAGAATATAATTTAAAAGCACGTGTGGCTTGCCTAAACAAAGTAATAAAAATCTACTACAAACCGAAATAAAAATAAAAATATTGCTGAAAATACACAGAAAGATTTTTCTCTTTTATCTATTGATTTTATTGAATATTTTGAACTTTTAAATTGAATGATACAGAATTCCTACACTGATAGAAATGTTGTTGTAATATAGGCGCCAACCATAATTTCTAATATGTTATAACATAAATATGTTATACGATACAACAACCAGTTGTAGAATAAAGAGGCAAACAACATCAAATTGTAATAAATACTACAAATGTTATCTTATAACATAGTTAGTATTATACTATAGTACAATTTGTGGTTGGCGCATATATAACACTATATGTTTGTATTATTAACGCTATTATTCTGTCAGTGCAAGACTGGAAAATCTCCTGATAGCCAATTCTTTCCCTTTCCTAAAACCAATGTATTAATTTCTCCTTATTTCAACTAACTCTGTTAGCATTTTTGTTTATACTTGTTATATATATATATATATATATATATATATATATATATATATATATATATATATATATATATATATATATATTTAATCAAAATAATTAAAGGATACCATATTGCTAACAAAACTGTGTGTGATATTTTGACACCTTTTCAAAACCCTAAATACATGATTAAGTTAATTATAGGATATACTGACGCAATGCTTGTGGCTTATGATTTGTAAATCAGTTTTAAAATGAAGTATTGAAATGATTTTGCATAAAAACACCCACTAATTATATAGGAGGAGGCTGTACAGTAACGAAAGTGTATTACTACACCTTTTCCCAATTATAAATATGAAAAGGTTAAATTCAAAATACTTTAACAAGGTTGATAAGTTAGGTTTAAATAATTATCTATGGAATCAATGGATAGAACAACTTTGCTGTTTTTTTTTTTGAAAACCTATAACAAAAAATATTCACTGAAATCGACTGAAGAGTTAAAAAAATCCATTTTCAGATTAAGAATTTCATGAAACCTAGCGAAAATATGAAAAAAAAAAACGTGATAAAATAGGTATTTTTGTATTAAGAGCGCAAAATGACTGATTTCTGCCTGAGCGTGAAATTTGCTGATCGAGGCATCTAGCCCAGGTCAGCAATCACGCAAAAGCAGAAATCACATGTTGCGCTCGTAATATAAACAACATTTTTTCTACGATCTAAAATAAATAAATAAATAAATAAATTTCAGACAGTAAGTCGCAGCACTTATGTAGAATTTTCTGCAAATCCGTTGGTGTAAAAGTAAAATCCTAATCACAGTAACTCTCCATAATTCCTTCGTAACAGCAAATATATAGCACATAAATATTTAGCACACGAAATTGAGATTTAATTCCAAATAAATAATAATTTCATATTACAAAAATGGCGGACCAACATATCGTCACATATAACTGACAGCTGTTTTACGATTAACATGCCTCGGCATGCCGGTTGCCTACACTGTGGTCTAGAAAAAAATCACTTTTCTGCTTGCTGTCACGGTAACGAGTAGAAAAGTAAAATACTATAATTGTAGAAAAATGTATTTCTGTTAGCCTTCTGTCTGTCCTTGCATCTGTCCATCTGTTTGTTTTTATGTGAATCTTATAAGGTTCAAACTCATTGCCCGGATACAAAAATGCTTTCAACAAAAAAATCAGCAACTCAGCGTTACGTGAAATGTAGTTTATGTTGGTGTAATGGATGCAAATAGAAAAACCTAATATTTATGTTTATAACTAGCTTATTATTTATCGTAGGACAAAAAAGTTCTTTTACAGTTAAACAGGATTTTTAATTTTCTTTAAAAAATTTAACAATTTTTGTGAGGGGACTAATGAGACTAAAAGATATTGCCACAAGTTTAAAAAGGGTATTTTTTAGCTTGTTTAATATTTTTAAAAAAAGTTAAATAAGCATCAATGCATTTTCAACGTCCTTGACTGAAAGGCTTTAAACCAACAGTTCTTTTGTTTACCAAACAGTGCGTGCATCGTACACGTATGCTAATGTTAACACTATTTTTTTAAACCCGTAATTGAAACGTGTCCAGAGTAAAGAAATTTTAGCCGGCATCAAATCGAACCATTACGCTTACAGCTTTTGTAACTGACCATGCTTAAGCTATAAATTTTTCTCAATTAAAATTACAAGAAGGCGACCTATATACATGTAAGGAAAGTGTAATTTGATACCTACTAGCAGTAATATAGTTCAGACCTATTTACCTAGACAGTTTTTTTTTCAGTTTTTATTTTGTAAAAATAGTTTTATAGTTACCACAGAAACGTGCTCTTGGATAAGTCTTATTTCACCTTGAAATAAATTAAATTTACTTATTTATGTTCCAATGTGTTTACAAAATACCAATAAGATTTAGTAAAAATAAAAACTTTTTAAACGTTTTTACTTAAAAGCTTTCTGGAGTTTATAGTATTTTTTTTAATAAATCAAATGATACGTTGCAATGCATTGAATTAAAATTGATAAAATATAAACTAAAACTATGTAGTCTTTATAATACCTAAAAGTTATCTAAACTTCTAATGAAAATACGAGATTATAGTCCCTCTCTAAATAAAATTTGGCCATATTCAACAAAAAATCTTAAAATTTAAAGAAACATTTTATATTTTTATAGAGGATTACTCTTTTTACAACTGAAGAAACAGCAACTTGTTTCCATTTTGACTTACTTTTTGTATACCCATTAAAGACATTGGATGAAAATGATTCGATCATTGCAAGTCTGTTTTATTGTGTTTTCAAGAGATTTCTTTTAAATTTTTACTGACAGAAATAATTTTTAAAACAAGACATACAAAATTCTGAACAATAATAATCCCTATATAAGGTAAGTAGCCAAAAATTGCTAAGTTAAGGCATTTTATTTTTACTGCATTCAAATTTATTTGTAATTACCTGTAACTTTACTGCATTTACAATAAACAAATTGAAATCGCTTTATAAAAATATCAGTGCTTTTTAAACAAGAGTGCTTACTGACTATATTAGAAACTCATGTCCCAAACTAAATATTGCCAGAGTACTTAAATAAATTAACAAACTAATATGAAAATATTGTGGCACAATAACAATTTCAACAATTTTTTGAGTACAATTTGGGGACTTATATAACAATTAGCCCCAGGCACTCCATGTACGTATCGATTACAAACAATGCACAATCTTATATCGGCCGAGCCAATCTCTTCTAATAAAAGCAGAACCAAGATTCAGAACAGCACAAAGTAACGAAAAAAATAGTGTTCTGAATACTGACTTATTCGTAACTTTCTTTTTTGTCGTTTTTTTTTGGCAACTAATTCGCATGGCAATAGGAACAATTTACAACAATCGCCAAAAATTACCTTTTCGCTTCTTTATTGAGTGAAACACAATACGGCCTACCTTACTACGTTCTTGCCCTGCAATAATCGATGCTACCCAGTACGAAACATGAACTGCGTTGTGGTGTACGCCATTATCAACTGGATACAGATACACCATATTGACAGGAATCTTTTCGATATAACAACTATACTGACAGTGCCATCTATGACACAGAGGAAGAACTAACGAGTATAAGGTGGCAATATTAGGAGCATGGCAATAATTGGCCCACCTGCCTTAATCAAAGTTACCTTTATAATTTTTATTCGAATGAAAAGTCCATTGTGTTGTTTTAGGGCCATAATTTATGTATAATTATACAGTACCTTTCTGCGTGTAAATTATGTGAAACTATATATTGAATAAGTCGCCTTAAATGAGTCTTGGTACTTTAATTAAGAAATAAATTGTGTTTTAATTATAATTATGTAGTGGCAGTCTGGAAGATCAATAAAATATATCATTCAAGATACACGCAGGACAAGCTATATTTGTAATCGGAGTATACCCACGATACTAAGAGTAACATCTACGGGAATATATTGCTTTGTATTCCAAAGTGTACTCTTTACAGTTTGGTTAAATATTTAAACTAGGGGCCTTCCATAAAATATGTTACGCTTTTTTTTAACCGACTTACAAAAAGGAGGAAGTTATCAATTCGACGTGTGACTTTGTTTTTTTATGTTTGTTCCCGCATAACTTTGGAATGAATCAACGGAATTTGATGAAACTTTTTGCAACTTAAGGAGGGTCTTCATGAGGTGGTTCCGTTTCAATTTGACTCTCAGATAATGCCGGGTAAGCCGGATAATTAAGATAAATATAATCATTTTAAGGCAATTTTACTTAAAAACAGGATAACTTGGTTCTACTACCAACCAAATTTTTAGAGAAATATAGGATAACTCGGATAAGCCGGATAACTTGATTAAGGGGTTACTCAAATATTACGACACACTGAAAATCTTTTAAATGCCGCTAAATTTGATTCTCTTGACCTGTAATATTAAAATACCAAGAGAAAATGATAAATTTTGTGATTTTACCATAAGGCGTTATTTGATTATTATATAACGCTTAAAGTTTAACAAGATTTTCCTTAGTATTTCGTTTAAAATAAGGTTGGTTGGTCTCTTGGGGGCTGAAATAAAAATATTACTTTTATTTTTTAGACATTTATGTTTAAGATAATGAGGTCACAACGCACTAACAGTGAGTTGTGACGTCAGCAGCTTGCCGAGATGGAAGGACAACTATAATTTAGGTTACAAATCTAAAAGTTCTGTGTCTCTAAAAAGTAAAAAATAAAAAGTTTTCGCAAAAAAAATGACCCGACTTCTATGTCTCTAAAAAGTAAGTAAAAAATTAAAATTTTTAACTGTAGATTGACGAAGAGTGTAATAATACAGCTTCAGAGCCTACCATGAACTTGATTAAAATTTGCGATTGTGATTCCAGATTAGATAATTCAGCGTAGTACTGACTTATTTTTTTTTTTAATAATAATAGCTAATAATTACTACTGAATTTGGTTTTTTATAATAATATGGTTGGGGAAAATATTGCTTGCTTCTTTTTCATTGTTGTAATTACACCCAAGGTGTATTTATTGTATTTGTTTTACTAAAGCGTAATACACGAGCGGAAAATTTATGGATTTATTTTGGAATCACAACCCAGTAGCAAAATATAATATTTTGTTTCCATTGAACTTTCTGCTAAGCATAGCACAAAATTATCAAATATTAATTAATAATATCAATTTGTCTTTTTTAAATTATTCGTTTAGAATAGAATTTTAATCGTTTAAAAATTACAACAAAAAATATTGTTACGGCTGTTGTTGTTTTTACCAGGACAAAATTGTAAGTAGACGCAAATATAAAACATGCAAAAATCACTTAATCTAGAGGGTGGTCCATAAGTCGCTTTACCATTTAAAAATAGAATAACTTTTTTGTTTGTCAATTTTTTTAATTTATTTTCTTTAGAATATAGAGTAAATGAAATGGATATTTTTTAACTATGTGTGAAATACCGTGTCTTTTAAATAAAGTCAGTTATCCGATTTGTAAGCACTTGCTTTTTTTTAAGACATTTTCCATGACGACGCGATCCTTTAGGTTACACCAAAGAAAAAACTCCGGTGCTATCAAATTGCCCGGGTATGAAGTACAATGAAAATCCGAATTTCGCGAAATTATTCGCTCTTCGAAAATCTGCCTTAAAAATTGCCCAATCATGTTGCCATCATGTCTGTGGCATATCCTCCACTGCAGAGTGCAAAAAAATTTCCAGCATTGAGCGACATCGGTCGCCGTTCACCGTAACTGTATTGCCATTGAAGAAGTAAGGCCTGATTTAATCAGGCTGATAACCATTTGGGATGTTACACCTCAACAAATCTTGACCTTGACTTTGAGGGTGTGCAATTCACCCCTTCTGAAGCCATATATGTTAAAAGCCGTCATGTAAAATGTCGTGAAAGCACGGGCTCTTTTCACAACATTTTCCATATTTTTTAATGGTTTTTTATACATAGCTAAAAAAATACTTTTCCTGTACTCTATATTGTAAAAAAATAAATAAAAAAATTGACAAACAAAGAAGTTATTCAATTTTTAAATGGTAAAGCGACTTATGGGCCACCCTGTACAATAACAATTGCAATTAGTCGCGTGCGATAAAAATAAGTTAAAGGCACACGAATCTATCCATAATTTTATGCATTTGTATTTTAACAAACTTTCCCAAAACTAATAAACAGTCATTATATTAATTTGAGTGTGGCTTCATTATGGCAGAAAAAAATCTGCGTGTGTGCGAACTGAAATGATATTTTGGTTTCTTCTTTAGGTTGATGACCACTACAAAGAAAACAAAGTATGAGAGAAATAATATGAGCAAAGGAAGTAAAAATACCATTGACATGGAAAATATAGACAGCACAACCATAATGCGTTTACCAATATATGAAATTTTAAGAAGAGCTGGTCTTAGGGAGATTTACTTCATCTGAATTTGCTTTTTTGGTCATTGGTCTATGTTTGATCTAGATTGGTTTTTCGTGAAGAAAAAAGCTATGTTAAAAAATAAACGACTAAAAACAAAAGAACAAAATAAACCCAGATGAAATGATTTTAGTAGGGTTTGACCGGCTCGAGAAGCCTTGGTATGAGTATACCATACGGATTATCCGCATACGGAATTTTTCCGTTTTTAAAACGGCGTTTTAGTATGAATAAAACTTATATTGCTTTTTCCTTATTCTTGTAAATATAGATATTATATATCAAAATTTTATTTGAAATAAACCCCTTACTAATAGCGTATATACCCAGTATATGTTGTTTTATATTTATTCGTGTAGGAGTATATCTCTTGTAGCTATTACCTGGAAACTAAATTTTTTTTCTGACCCTACTACCGCGGTATACCGGTAGGAGGACATTTTTAGAATATATTTCCAACTTTCATTTTTAAATGGGACCCGTTTTATACTTTGCAGTAATACGTACTAAAATATAAATGGGATAAGGTTTAGAAAATTAGATCACCTGGTAAATTTTTATAAGTTGAACCATTGCTCAAATAAATTCCTAACAATGAAACTAAATACCTAGTGATGGTAAAAATTAATAAAGATGGTGTATTATAGAAAAAAAAAACTAAATCTCTTTCCAATGAATTATAAATTTTAGTTAATTAAGGTTTAGCAAAAATAAATCATGTATTCTTAGATAAAAACAAAAAAAATAAAAAATAAATACATAACCATGGTTTTGCAAGACCAAGATTTCGATGTTGGTCCGAGGGTTAGTCTTGTTTTCATCCTATCTTGGTCTTATCTTGACTTAATATGATAACGGTGTCTTAATATGGGTTTTTGGTCTTGGTTTTGATCAAAACCAACTTGGTTTAACCAAGATTTTGTGTAGAGCTCTAGGACCAGAGGAGAGGTTGAATAATTTTCAATTTTTATGGAGTATTCTTCGAAAGAATGTCTGTGGTAGTTTCCGATAGACATCGATAATTATATGTTATAGTGAACCAGTGCAGACGTTGAGTGTGCCGCCGCCAAAGTTGAAGCAGTTACGCTGAAAATCAAGTTTTGATTTCAAATGCAGTCCAAGAAGGAGATCATTTACCGGCTTGCCTCTCTCCAGATAATATCTAATTCACTCGCTGTTTTTTTATTCCTTCGTTTGGTATTCTGCAGTCATAGCATAAAATAGCCTATTTAAAGTACTTTTCAAAGAAAATTATACTAGAAAAATATGCTTCATCTGACAAAAAAATTAAGAACATCTTAAACACCTACTAAAGCAATTATGACTAAAATTATTTGCCCTATTGTTGCTACTACTTGATCATTTTATGCAGTTTTTGGGGATTTTTGTCACATTTGCTCGTTTTGGCACTTACTGCTTGGTAAGGGGAGAGTGCACCCCTTCCTCCCTCATACAAAGCACGAAAAAAAACTAAAAAATCGTGGGTATTATTGTATTATTATCATTGTATTATTTTTTTAGGAGCTTCTTTTTTATGATCAATAAAATAATAACATTTTATTCTATTTGATGATAAAAATTATCTTCAAAAAAATCTAGATCACAAATTTTAAGCGATATTTTTTCATGATGATTTTTACTTCATAAAATCTAGTACGTTATTTTAAGGCATGACTGCAGTAGTTATCCTGAGCGTAATATCTACCATTTTTTAATGAACTGAACTGAAGAGTAGCAATTTGTCTTAATAAGTTTTACTGAAGAAGTTCTATGGTTTAATTCTTGAAATTTTATGACCAATTTATAAAAGAAAGGTTTAGACCATACACTAAAGTAATTTAGTCTATTGCCTTGTAGATAGGTGTTGTTATGTAATAAACTTTTTGGAAAATGTTAGGCCTACATCTTATGCAAATGTACGTTTTCCTATATTTTCCTTGTTAAATACTTAAATGAATAAATTAATTATAAAAAGATTACCAAAACTAAAACCAAAGGAGATTATTAAGTTTTACAAATATGTTCTTTATTATAAATGGTCCCTATGTAGAGCCTTGCGCAATACCTGAAATAATTTGTAATTTATTAATGTTTATTACTTTTAAACTATTGTTATAAAGAATAGTCAAAATTAAAATTATTTTGTTAAGTACTGATAATATCACCGGCACACAAAAAAAAAATTGTCTGTACACCCGGCGCCACCTATCTACGGGCATGTTTTTCGACCCGCTGAATACGAATTTCAAGTCAGTTTAGGCCGTCCAGCCTTCAATTTCGAGTAAAAAATTTTTTTTCTTGCCAAAACATCGAATTTTCGCTATTTTTTGGGTTTTTTTGCAATTTACTCGAAATTGAAGGCTGGACGGCCTAAACTGACTTGAAATTCGTATTCAGCGGGTCGAAAAACATGCCCGTAGATAAGTGGCGCCCGGTGTACAGACAATTTTTTTTTTGTGTGCCGGTGTATTTAAACATAAAAATAAAAATAAATATTTATAACTTTAAATAAATATAGTATAAACTAACTAAAAATTTGCCCAATAAAATATCAGAATAATTTGACACATTTAATTTCATTGGTTAAGTTCTTAGTGAGTTTAGTGCTATATTGGGTAAATCAACCTTTAGAGTAATGTGTTTTAAACTTTTAAGGTTTTTTAGAAAGATAAATACAAAAACTATTACCATAACTAACTAATAAAATATCAGATTTCATTGATTAAACAGAGTTACAGTTATACTTTTTTAGTTAATAATTTTATACTTCAACAAAACAAAAAATATATAAACAAAAATGTTTTAAAAAGTAATGTACAACGTAAAATCAGTATTTCTGCCGCAGAAACGTCACTTTTTGATGAAATCGAATAAAAGTTCTTCAATCTAAAGGAAGATAACATTTATAAACATTATAATCAGAAACTGTAGTCCGTATATTACTCGAAAGCTCCTGAATTACATTATCTTCAACGAGGACATTTGTACTCGAGTCTAGAAGATTGTAAAATTAAAAACAACCTCGTAAATATCGACTTTTTGCATTTTCTTCGAGACTCTCTCACAGTTAGTAGCTGGCGTTAATCACGTATGTTGTTCGATCTTCATTTTTTTAATACTCTTCGCCTTTCTGGTAAGAAAGAATATATACAGAGTTAATCTTTTAAATAGTAGATGAAAGGTGCCTAATTTCGGATGGTTTCCTAATTTTGGATAGTAATGTATTTAAGATACTATCTGTTGAGGTAAAGAGAAACCTACTTTTATGTGAATCCAAAAGTCAAACTAAATCCGTCCTGTCATACAATAACGGTAGAGCTTCCCGCCTTTAAATAAAAATAATGTTTATACTTTAGGGAATTCCCTACAAAAATAAATGTGATAATTTTTATCGTAGGACTATTAGTTTCCGAGATATAGGTGTTTTAATAAATTTTGATATATTTTTACATTTTTAATTAGATGTCAAATTTTGACACTAGTAAAATTTTAATCATAAGTAAAATTAATTTAATTTAATTTTTCTTTTAATAAATTTCTGATAATGGTGAGGCCAGAAAAACAATCCGATAAAGTTACAAAGAAAAAACAAAAGGAAATGGTCCAAAACTACAGGAAAAATTAAGTCAATTTGATATCTTATTTTATAAACTTACTCATTTTTCCACCCGTCTAGAAAAGGTACGCGTTTTACATTTTTAATTTACTGTCCAATACATATAGTATACTACAGAGGACGAAGCATAAAAAGCTTCTATATTTTTTTTTTGGTGTCATCATTTCTGTTGATCTGATCGCAAAAAGTAATTTGACTTTTTAGAAGTAATTCATTTAAAACGTATAAAAGTAAATTAAAGCTTGTGAAATAAAACATTTAAAACCAAATAAATTTCAGTCAAAATTGTTTTACCGTTCTTAAGTACCTTGTTTAATTTTATTGTTTAAATCTTTAAGTATTAAAAAAATTAAATAATATACCTTAACAGCACAGAATAATAAAGACCTCCAAATAAGCTTATGTTAGAGAGTCTCCTTTAGATTTGAAATAAAGTAACACTTTGTTAAATAAAAAATAATAAATAGCCTGGCTTGTAGCCTCTCCACCCTTACAACTTACTACTAAATAAAAAATTTTAGTACATTTACAACTACAGATACATTAAATCTCTTTTTCTTAACCCACGTGGGTCCAGGTCCTGTTTTAACCCTCGACCACAGCCACCTTATTTATGGAACGTTACTACAGACACGGGGCGTAAAAAATACGCTCCCTTTAAAAAATTTAAAAATAGAAAATCTGGACTTACTTTGTTACCAGATAAAAACGTATGTTTTAATCTGGTAAGCATAATAATTTTTCCTGTTTCAGCAACCAGAAAAATAGTCATTTTAACTATTAATTTGGTTGCCCCAACCAGAAATTTTTTTAGTGGCTACACCTTCACCATAGCTACGTTACTTAAAAATAAATTCTTGTAAATTTATTTTCTTCTGAATGTTTGTGTGGATGGACTTTTGGTGATTTTGAAATAAACTATTCACATAACGAAGTTAAAACGTATAGGTTATACACTTGGTTTCAATAATAATGGAAAAGTAAGGTTATAAAAAAATTGTTAATTCTGAAAGTTTTTTTCATTTGACCAATATTTGTTTACTTCTTATTAAATGTCAATAAATTTAGGTTAAAGTGTCAATATTGGAAGGTGTCAAAATTTGGTTTTGATCAAAAACAGATAACATATGATTTTTGACATGGTTAAACTATCCTTATTTTTTTAATGATAAACAGACATAACCCAATTTAAATAATCCACATTCACATAACTAAATTTTCTTAAAAACTTGAAATTTTAGTTAACCCTACTTTTCCAATATTTTTGAAATCAAGAGTACCTACCTAGGAACCTATATTCTAAAAAAAAAATAATAAAATAAAAAAGTTAAAAACAATGTTTTGACTTCTGAGTATTAGATTAGTCAATCAAACTGTCCAAAAACTATTACCCATCAAAAATTTTCAGCTGAAAGGGTTGAAATTAGATGATTTTTATAAACAATCCTCCTGTCGGTTACTTCCCTTTGTTCTAACATCAAAAAAGCACTAATCAATCAAATTTTACCTATCTAATGCATGGTTCCTAGATGATATCTGGGTTAATTCTATCAATTTTGTGTTTAATGTATCTAGTGGTTGCTAGAAACGCCCCATGAGAGCAAAGTGTGGCTTTTTCGGTGAAAGGGTGCTCTTTCTAACAATTTATAACAGGGTTGTAGTCCGTATTTTTTCACAAAATTAACAACTGCAATCAATGTAATTCTTAAATGGGATTTATTCAAATATAAGTATTTAGCCTTACTACTACTATTCACAGCGCTGCGCTAGAATAGTATTATACGGTAGTTTCGAATTTTCCAATATTTTCAAAAATTGTCGTAGACAAAATATTCCTAGATATAAATTTGTTTCTTGAAAAAAATTTTGTCCGTCTGTTCGTCTGTCCGTCTGTCTAATGTCACGATTTTTGTAGACACGATAACTCAAGAACGAATAATTCTATCGACTTTTCAGGAAAACGCAAGTTCTTTGAGGAGAAGATCCCTGTTGTTTTTGAAAGTAATCCCCCCAAAAACAAAAAGTTATGGGGGGTTGAACTTAAAAAAAAGGAAAAAAAAAGCTGAAAGAAAATTCCGATTAAGTAACTTTTTCATGAAAAATTAAATTTTATTACAAGGATCAATTTTACCAATTTTGAACGTAATCCCCCCAAAAACAGAAAAGTTATGGGCCTTAAAAATGAAATTTTTTCGCAAAAAGAAAATAAAAATAAAATATTTTGAAAATTTTTTGATGATTTTTTTTTTGTTTTTTTTTTGAACTTTTTTTTTTAATTCAAGAAAATCTTATTTAAAAAAAACATTTGAATTTTTTTGTGAAAAACAAAATGTTTTTCGTAAAAAGGGAATAAAAAAAATGAAAAAAAAAATAACTTGGTTTTGAATTTTTTGTTTTGAATTTTTTAGTATTTGGAAAAATCCAATATACTGTGGATGGATATATTACATATATTAACGGCTGGTTTTTTACACTGCCCTTAAAGTTTAAAGAACAATACATTTACAAATTTAAAAAATAAATAATTCTTTAAAGCTTTAAATGAAGAGAAAAATTACTTTTAATTTGAGAAAAACCAAATTATTTTTAAGGATAAATTCTTAAAAAACATATTGTAAAAATTGCTTAACTTTATACTTGATTCTACTTTAGAAGTTCAATAAATTATTTTATTTTACTTACCTAAAAGTCCTTCTCTGTAAAAATAAGCTAAGGAAATTAAATCGCCTCAAATGAAACCGAAATTTTATAAGAGTAATGGACTTACCAACCCTAAACAAAAACTAAAAGTAATATAGGTCAAGAAATAATTAAGGATAATATGAAAAACGTTTATTATCAATTAATTCTTCCCATTTTTAACTAGATATCAACTTTAAACTAAATTTGTTTGTTTTTTGAAACGTTTAGATGATTTTTTTTTTAAATTAAAAGTAGGGCAGTTAAAAAGTAATTTGGAAAAATTAACTATAGTTAATATCCAGATCATATATGGTTTGGATGTTTTTAAAATTGTTAAATTAATGAAAAAATAATTTTATAGGTTTTTACCTACTAAAAGTAAGTATACCAATGGTAAACAATAACGATATAGCATTATACTATACTAGCATATACCAGCGACTTCGTCCACATAGGAATCGTGACACTAAAAAGCATTTGTAAGCAAATACCTTGCCTTGATACTTTTTAAAGTTCACTGTTGCGGTATACTTCAAAATAATAAGAAAGTCCCGTCGCGGCTTCGCCCGTCGCGGCATCGCCTGCGAAAATTTAAGCTGTAAATAACATATTATTTGGACTTAAAATAAAGCTCATTTTTTGCTTTTTAAGAATATCAAATCAAATCTAAATAAAGATCTCTTAAATAGATTTAAAAAAATATACTCCTACTGCAGTTTTTTTTTGAAAATTAAACAACTTTATTGTTTTTTTTTTCGTGTCTATTTTATTTGATTTGACTGATGTACTACAAGCATTTTTTGTTTCTATCACGTATAAATTTTTTCAGCAATAAGCCATGCAAAAATTTCAATCTATTTTAAATTTTTAGGTTATGGACATTGGTCTACATCAATATAATCAAAAGAAACCATTTGGCACTTTTTGAGAAAGATCGATAAAAAAATAAAATTTTGGACCGCCCGAATGACGCATTTTTTTAAATTTTTCGTTATTTTGTTCGCTGCAGCGGTAAAGTCATATGCTAAAATTCAGAATTTTGTCCATGTTTTTATTTTCCTGGCCCACTGTGCGGTAGTTCAAAACCCTTACTTGATGAAAAAAAAGGGAATTTATATTGTAAATCTACATAACTAAGGGCATATCCACAGTCTCGCATAAGAACGTAATACATAAGAATGCGATGCCGTGATTGGCTTGATGTGCTGCCATGTATCTTGTAAGCCAATCACGGCATCGCATTCTTATGTTTTATGTTCTTATGCAAGATTCTGAATATGCCTTAAATTACACAAAATCAGCTGTCAGATGTAAATCAACTTTCAAAATTTTTAAATTTGTTGGCCTGTGTTATCGTAGTTTTGCAAGCGACCTGCACTATTAATAAGACTATAACCAGAAAAATTGTTGTGATATATTTTACCATTTTTCTCATTGAGAGAATTTTTGTCCTTAATCTATCTATATGGATGGAAATTTTGTTCTTTAAAAGCTAATTTATATAAAATTACTATATAGTAATTTTAGTTATAACTAATTTAAGGTTATTGCAAAAATGTTTGCAGTTAGGTACCTGTGACTACCATTAGTGTGATCCACCCACTTCTAATGATAAAAA
The DNA here is from genome assembly GCA_958510825.1 of Brachypterus glaber. Lineage (NCBI taxonomy): Eukaryota > Metazoa > Arthropoda > Insecta > Coleoptera > Kateretidae > Brachypterus > Brachypterus glaber. The sequence goes on from OY294050.1 coordinate 18,338,940, forward strand.
CTAGCAAAAGAATACCCTCTGGTAACTAAAACGACATTTAATTACAAATTGTCTCAAGTTACAAGAAAAACATTTTTATTACTGTTATTTTCGGCGTACATTAAATATAAATGTGCTGTTAATTTTATTATTATTTTTTGGTTTATAATATCCCTTGCGACCTTCAACTTACTCTGGAAACACTCTGGAAACAGAGTCAGAGTGAAAACATTCTGCTGCCAACGTGTTTCCAGAGTGGTTTTGTGCCATTTTGTCAGAGTTGAATCAGAGTGGTTCCAGGCTTGATTCACAGTAGATCCATAGTGGGTTTGGACTTTTTTTTTAAATCAGAGCGTTTTCAGAGTGTTTTCGTTTGGACTTTTTTTTTTTTTGAAAAAAAAAAAAAAGTCCAAACGAAAACACTCTGAAAACGCTCTGATTTTACTCTGGGAACGTTATGGATAAAGGGCACAAATACACTCTGGAAATACTCTGGTAACAGCATGATTACAAAATGTTATTAGAATGTTTCCAGAGTTTTTTCAGCGTGATTGTAAAGTCGCAAGGGATGGATTACATTTTTTCTTTCCTTTGCCATAGTTAAAGACTTATTGGTTTTCATTAATATTTTGTAATTTTAAATTGTCAATTGTCAATTTTGTTCTGACTTTTTTTCATAATACAGCCCCACAAAACAAAAAAACACACACACGGAGTTCTCGGTGTTCCCTTTTTTTTAATCCTGCGGATTTTTTTTTCGGGCTCGAGTGCATACAAAAAAAAACATTGTGCGCTATATCTTAAGATTTTAAGGGTTCACGATTTTTTTAAATATCAAATTCGGTTTCAGTTTTAAAAAAACCATAGGAATACCATATTCTTCATTAGAACTCATTTTTTTTATGTTATGGAGCTGTGTAACTGACGGTTTATTGCATTGAAAAATAGTCACATGCTACATAAAATTAACTAAAACTTTAAGATTAGCAGCAAATGTGCCTAGCTATATTAATGTTTAACATAGGTCAACCTTTTGACGTCGAAAAAATAAAATAAGATTTTGTGATCTGTTAGTTTGTCTGACTTGTCATCATCGTCATTAACTGGCGTTCTCTGACTTAATTCTGTAGAAAAAATAAAAAATACCGCTGTGTTTAAAATTATAAAATACGGAGAAAACAAAGATCAAGGCTGACGTGATTTTTATAAATGAAACACAGCGCATCGGCCGCGTCCCCACTACAATCACGTCAGCCTTGATCTCATCGTTTTATCTTTGTTTTCTTGATTTTGTATAACCTCAAACAAGCTGTATACTAAACAATACACATATATTGTAATTTACAACTATAGGTTAATGTGCTCTCACAAAATTTTAAAATTTATTTATAACTTAAATGTCGCCTTCGCCAAATTTACAAATGTTATAAAAATACATCACTCAGATTTTGGACTTTTTTCCCCTTTTTTATACACAATTCTTATTTTTATTTTTTGTTCCTATGTCTTATTCCATTTGCTTTTACTTCTTTTTATACTTTTTATTAAATAAAAGCTAGCCACAGTCTTATCCAGTAATTTTGGTATATCTAGGATATTTAAAATTTAACTTTTATGCTGGCTGGGTATTTGAAAATAACTGTTATTAAAAACAAATATAGAAAAAAAAGGCTTGCAAATTCATAGTGGGTGTAACGTTTTAACCAATTCATTGATATAATAGCAAAATAGTAAACAAAGGTAACATTTTGCCAAAAAAAGGTCATTTAATTACCAATATAGGACTTTTTTGGTCACTGAATGGTCGAAATATCATTCATTCAGCTAGAAACTATAATTATAATAACAGTTAATGTTTGCTAATAAAATAGATCGTAGTGAAATATATTTTTAATGAATAGTAAAATATAGGTAACATAGTGGACGAAGACCCTTTTAATGGTTTACAGGTACACCTACTGGTATTTTAAAAATTGTTTTATAATTTTGTATTTTATATTATATTAAACAGAGAATTTTCACCACTCGAAATTTTGTAGGATTGGTTGACCTCAGTATCACGCGTTAAAAAATCATCACACTACATAGATAAAAATCACACACACAATAAAAAATTTATGTAAAATTTGACAGAAATTAATGCTATATTTTTAAAATTTACATAATATATTAGGTATCTTTACATAACTTATTATGTAACTTTTAAGTTTCACATAACTTATTATGTAATTTTTAATTTTCACATATATGATGTATTTTCACATAATATATTATGTAATTTTTGGGGCGCTTTATTTACAGAACATAGGTAAGAATATTGCCAAAGTTAAGTTATGTTCTGTAAAATTTTATTTTACACAATTTTTTTCAGAATATGTTCCGTAAAATTTTCTTTCACATAAATTTTTACAAAACATGGTCTGTAAAATTTTATTTCACATAATTTTTTACAGAATTTGTTCCGCAAAAATTTTATTTCACATAACTTTTTATGAAATTATACAGAATATGTTCTGGAAAACTCACATAACTTAAGGTTGGCAATATTCTTTCAAATATTTTTATCAGTCTAGCCTAGACAGTTGTTTATTTATTTCCATAATGTGTGTAGAGAGCTTATTTAAACATTTTTAGCGGTGATACAAATATTTATGGAGGATCAAAAAGTCTCGATTCATAAGTTTCGACTTTTGGAGACGTTACTCTCGTCTTAAGACGATTTTCTAGATTTTTCAAATTGCACTCTGGTCTCGATTTTTCTCGAATAAATACAAGACAATCTTGATTTCTCTGTTCTTGTGAAACCCTAGGTGCTCCCTAGGGTTCAATATTGGGATTGATCTCAATCATTAAAAAAAATTATAAATGAAGCTTGAATTCTAACCGTTTGGAAAAAACTTAAATTACACCTGTCCACAAAAATTTTTTACGGGCACTAATCTCTATACTCCGTGCCAGGTCCTTGCTAAACACAGGAGTGGTAACTTGTATTTTGGCCATTTTGAGATATTAACAGTGTTTAATTTTTAATGTTCTCAGTCACTAAAAATTATATTCCAAGTCAAAAAAACAATCAAATTTGATTTGAATCAGAAAGACAAAAGGTTATATTAGTTGTTAATGTTATAAAAATGTTAATTATTGGATAATTAAATAGTAAAATACTCGGTAAAATAGAAATTTTTTTAGTTATCACTTTAAAATTTATTATTTTTAACTTGTAATCTAAGGAGATTTGACGTATTATTATTATTACTAAGGACATTTGCGTAACTTACCTTTAGTAAGCAAAATAAACGTATTTCGTTATTAGGATTATACTAAGGCATTTTATCGAAACTTCTCAAGTTACGCTAGATACGACAAATTGGCTTAGTAATTGACAACTTTAAAGAAGATCCGGCAGCTTTAATAGAGTAATTTTATTATGAAAAAATGAATTAAATCGTTTAATAATTTGATAAAAATATTCATCGATTAGAGTCATAACTCATTTTTGACACGGCACGGCAGTATAGAACATGAAAGATTACGAGACAGGTCGTCCAGTATTCCTTTTTGCTGTTTTTTGAAAAAGTTATGGCACATTATTTTTCAGCGTAATGAGTTATACCTATTTTTGGTTTTTATGTTATTAATATTTAATTTACCACAGTTTTTTAAATACCTACTAAAGGAAATAATATTGTTATAGGTATATCTGAAAATATTTGATATAACAATGTATCTTATTCATAACAATACAGCTGCTCACTGTTTATAAGTACTTAGTATACATATTTGAACATAAAAAGCAAAATATATTCTAGATAAGTTAGATATTAGTTCCCCTATTACTTAAAAATGTTGTTCTGGCTCGTGACTTAACGCATGTGGGTTCCATGATTATATTTAACTGATAATTAGGTAATTTGCATTTGGAATACCTACACAAGTGGATAAAAGAGTTCAATAAACAATATATATATATATCAAAAATTGAAGGCATATGTACAAGTGTGTACATTGTACACTGTACAAGTGTGTTCAGGTCACTTGGGTTTCAAGAAAATTGAGAAACCGAGATTTTTCTCCATTTCGAGAAAAAATCAAGACAATCAAATCAATCAAGATATTATTATTATTATTATTATTATTATATTATTATTATTATTATTATTATTATTATTATTATTATTATTATTATTATTATTATTATTATTATTATTATTATTATTATTATTATTATTATTATTATTATTATTATTATTATTATTATTATTATTATTATTATTATTATTATTATTATTATTATTATTATTATTATTATTATTATTATTATTATTATTATTATTATTATTAATTTTACAAAGTTACATATAGTCATGGAGAGCCCCAATTAAGCTTTATGCTTGTGCTAGGGGCTCTCCATTAATTTTGACAAAAAATAATTTAAAGGAAATAGTTTAATAGTAGATCACAACAAAACAGGAGTTCTTTAAATATATCTTCAAATCAGTTCATGTTCGTTTTCAGAAAAGACTTTTTAATTACCATAGCTACCATTTAATTTAATTTTGTAAAAAAAATATTTTAACTTATATTACATTAATTATTAAGTTTTATTGTGGAATTAATACGCTACATTGATAGAAAACTAGTGTAATCAATAACTTAATTAGGTTATAGTATACAACAATAAATAGTTGTATATGCGCCAACCACTATATATTGCATTGAATACAACAGCAAAAAAGTAAACGTTTTCGGTATTTACAAACTTGTTTGATTTACAACAACAAACTGTTCAGCAATCAGGTTTTTCTTTGTCGCCTATCGGCTCGTGTAGCCAAATTCAACCTCATTGATTAATAGGAATTATTATACGATCGTTGAAAATAATATACCATTTTTACTGGTATCTTTAGCTTATAATAATATTTTAACCTTTTTACGAAGAAAAAAAAAACAGTCTTCCACACCGTTTTTGTCACTTTTGAGAACGGAATCGTGTTCAGGGTGCCCAAATCTATAAAGAATATATTTTTTTCCACCTGGCATTAATAGCTCAAAACCAACCTTTTTTTACCTTTTTACGAAAAAAAAACACGGTTTCTGTAATTTTAAAGGTCGGTATCGTGTTCACTGAACACTTTTCAGCATGTCCAAATCTCTAGGAATTGGTATGTTTCTAACGTTTGCACGAAGGGGCCAAAAACGGCCTATTTTTAACATTGTTCTTTGGTGTCATGTATTTTAAATTTATGTGCACATAGAAACTACATATCACATGTAACTACATGTACATGCTTATCGTTCGGTATACTTGGGTATGCACACGAAAATTTTAGTCCAAAATGTCTACTTTCAATATTTTGGTAAAACAAGTAAAAAAGTCCAAACCAGCTGATTGTCGCCATCTTTATTAATCATCTTTTCTCAAAAAACCATTATAGTGACAACAACATTGTTGTAATATTAAATAATATGACCCTACAATTTTAATAGTGTATTTAATATAAAGGTATAATGTTTTAGAATATTCGTAAAAATGGTATTATACACCTAAGCGTTTCAACAACATTTTGTTATAATATTTTTAGATTTTTCTATCAGTGTAACTTGTAATGTTTTTTTGTATTGTTGGGGGTCTGCTAAAAAAAACAATAGTAACAATAGTGTGCGGCTTACAGTTTGATGGAGATCTAGCAGACTCCCACATGTGTGCTCCAGGGTTAAAAAATATTTTTGTCATAGTGCTCAATGCAATGAAATAAAATAAAATTTTAATTGTTTTTGTTTAAATTATGGTTACTGTAACAACAGTAACTACAACTGAATTCCAACTAGTGACGAGGGGTTTAAAATATAATAAATCGTTCAATATTTAATACATATTTAATTTAATAAATTTTCAGTGTATATCTGTAGCAAACGTGCGTTCTGAATCTTTTCTTAGTATTTACCAACTGCTCATATTTACTTAAAAATTATCTTATTCTATATAAATACAAAGATCCCTTACACATCCACCTTTACGTATGACCCCTTTTATATTTCGCGCAAATAAACTGTACAATACAAGCCACCTATTTTGCGTTTGACATTTAAAAAAGAATAGCAACAAGTAGGCTAGGGTAAGATTAAGTAACACCTTTCCTGTAAACAACAGGTCTAATTTTACCACCCACATAAAGGTAAACAGAGGGCGCGTGGCATGGAATAAAAAATAAACATTTTCTTATCAATTTTGTTGTATGCTTTAGGTTTAAATATTAATATACTTAGAAATAACCTTGTGTATAAATTTTAGTCGGAATTTAAATATTTTTTCTTTAAATAAAAACATGAAGTATATATCGAAATCATTTCGAAGAAATAGGACTTTTTACAACATCGTTTAGTATTTGATATGGTAAAAAAAATCAGTATAATAGGGCTGTTTAGGCCCTGACCCCCATTTTAAAATCTTATGCGTTTTAAAATTATAATAGGTTATAACTCTATAAAATAACTTTAGTTCTGAAAAATGTACAAAACTACGCTTCGAGCTGTCCAAACCGAGTCATACGTACCTAAGTAATTAAAATTGAGGGAACACGTCATATTTTTTAAAATTAAGAATCCTTGCTTTATAATCTGAAATATATATAAATAAATAAATTAACAGTTAAATCTGGAAGAGGCTTTACCAAAATTAGAATTAAATCGGTTATGAGAGAAATGCTGACCGTAAAAAGATTAAATCCTCTAATTGAGGGCCTCGATTTAACCTTTTATTTATATTTTTATTATTCCTGGATCAATTTTATAGAAATTTGCTTGTGTGCTTCTGGATCGAATATATCCTGTTGTCATCTCGTTTTTCATCTTAAAATTTTTGCCTTTCATAAAACTTTATAAGATTCAAATTTGTCCAAAATTAGGTATTTTTGCAATTCTTTAGAAACCGCAAAACCCACTATATCAGGTCAAAATCATATAAACCATTTAAGATTGACTGCCAAAAATAGATTTTTAACACCGATACACACAACAATAAAAATCTGCCAGCTTATGTGCGAAATATAAATATCAGATATATATCTTTTGCACACTTCTCGGAAATGCGAAACTAAATAAACATCCATTAGATAAAATTGGAGAGCTTAAGGCCATGCAGTTAGAAAAATACAACTTGATACTGTTTCTAGTTAAATGCAATAACAGGTTATGTCCAGTACAGAAGATATTATTAATTTTAACTAGATATTTTTAAATCTAGCTCTAGTATGTATGTATGGACGGAGCTACACGGTCTGGACCAATCAATTCATCAGAAGAACTACTATGAAGTTGGCTTTTTTGAACAAAACTCACCGAAATGAGAATATCCACCCAGAATACTGCAGCATGTCCAATTCAAATATAGTTTTTGTTATTACTCTATTTTTAAAAATAAAGATTTTTTACAGAAAATTAAAAAAGCCTATATTTTAACCAAAATATTGGGTACAGCTTTTAAAGGAAGACCGCTCAAATCAATGCCTTGTGAATTTTTAAGAAGTGTCAGTATTTAAAAGAAAAAAAAATACTATAAGAATTTCTTTAGCTGAAAAATTTAGAGACAAACCTTGTTCTTCCACAAAACAAATGAAGTTGGACACTGGACCGTGTTATTTCAAAGCACACGTGATTCTTTCACTCTCCATGGGACACGGCAGGTGTCGCAGCACTTTTTGATGGTACTGAGCGCACTTCAAGTGCCAATCGGTGGTCAATCTCGACAAGCTTTGGAGCAGATAAACACAAAACAGATCTGACTTAAGTAGTCGAATGGCTGTAACTACAAAAACCATAATTTATAAAAAAAATATTAGATTTTAAACTAGAAAAAATAAAAGTAAAAAACAAAATGAACCAAATGTATGCTTTAATGTATGATTTATTTTAAAAAACTGTATGGAAAACTTACTGTTGCAATAGACTGGATACATTATGCAAAGAATAGTAAAGGAAGAAAAAATACACAGCCCAGTAAAAGAGCTTTGCCATTTTTCACCTCCGTGCAATGGATTTTTATTATTAGATTCACTTTCACCAACCTCAAAAACCCTAATATACAAATTTTCACGAAAAGTACCCCTGCCACTCAGATTTAGTTTTAGGGACCTCAAAACCCCCAATTAGTCAATATTAAAAAAAACTACCCCCCGCCCCTCAGGAGGTGAAATTTGAATAAATTTATTATCAGATTCAGATTCGTTGACCGCGAAAACCCCTATATAGCAATTTTCAATTTTTTGTAAAAAAAATGTATTTTTCCCCCCTTGCCGCACACCAATGTTTATTAAAAATAATCTCGAGCGAGAACTTTTGGTAACATACTTGTATGCCAAATTTTAAGTCTCTAGCTTAAAGAGTTTTTAAGTTATCGTGATTACAAGATTTCCCGGACAGAACGATAGACCGATCGACCGACCCATCGACAATTTTTTTTTGCTCGAAATTGATTTATTTTGACATAAAACGTCATAAAACGCAAAAAAAATGCAAAAAAATGAAATTTTTTGCACGTATACCAGGCTTTCTCAAAATTCTGAAATTTTTCCAAATGGGAAAGCAATTATAGTTCAAATTAATCAAATATACTAATAATAAAGATATAATAATATTATATATTAGTACAATAATAAAGAAAATCGTAAAATTTAGTCGGGATAGTAATTATGTTCATTTAATTTCAAATTATCATTATGGGCCACAATTTGTGGCCGATTTGTGGCCAAACTTAGCTCCCTCTTAAACACAGATAAATATACTCTTAATTTAAGTGAACACATGTATACCAGCTGGCTATTCTGTATCACTTGGAAAAAGAAACATAATTATTTTGATGTGATCCTGGTACCTTTGAGCGCAACGCCGACTTTAAAGCAGCTTACTTAGCTCAAATACTTTTTGCTCAAATAAAACACATTTTTTTATTATTATTTGCAATGACTTATACAATTTATCTTAAAACAGAAAAAATACCACCTAAAAAAAGGTATTACGGCCATTACTCTAAGTTTGGCAGAGATGACCATTCACCCGCATTGAAGATCTTTGGCACGGAGATGATTTCTGTAACCACGCTGACACGATGGACAGCTGACCAATAGTCAAATGAACCATGGAAATAAAAAATGAAGTAATGTTTAGTTTGTTACAGTTTAAATAATTTAAAGGCTGTTTTTATTTAATTTTCTCGATATAACAATGGTATACAATGTATACTATACAATTTAGTAATTTTCGATAAAATTTTAATAAAAATAAATGACAGATTCAGTCAAACATTCTTATGAAAGTCCTTATTTTATTGTAATTTTGGATACATTATGGCTGAAACTTGAAGTTAAATAATGGGAGATTATCAACTCACTATAGTTTTGCAATATGCTCAAAACCAAACATATAGCTCAAAAGAACATTCAATAAAAATATCGAATGCAAATAATTGTTTTAATATTAATATCCACTTTAAATAAATATACAAGGTGTACCTTATTTATGTATCTTGACCTAAGGAATTATATTCCAAAAATAAAATTACAAAAAAGTTACAGAGAAAAAGGTTTGGGACAAAAAACTGATAAGGCCTCCCGTTTCGCACACCCCTGGTTAAAATAATTTCATGAAATTAACATACAAAGATGGGCCTTATTAAGGTTAGTTTATGTGCAAAACCTGGTTGCTTTATCTCAAAGGGTTCCTGAGTTATTAAATTAAAACCGAATTTTTTAGCCACTTTTAAAGGGGGGTAGCTCCCTTACAACGCATTTTTAGACATATAGGAACTTTTTGTCATATTTTATGATATATTTCGAACCCTATTTCAAATACACCGTGTATTTTAAATAAATTGCCTTATATTTATTATTAAAACTGGTTGTTTAAACCAATTACAATTGTAATTACAATATTGACATGCACGTATGTGATAATTTACTACTGTAAGTATATTAGCAGTCATTTATTAAAGAAAAAAAAATTGATTCACTTTTAAATTAAGATTATTAAGTAATAATACAGGGGAACATCTTTTTTTGGACGTCTTGACGCTTCGGACGTATGTCCATTTTCTCAAAAATGACCTAATCTGAAAACCGTAATCATAATCGTAACCAGCATCACAAACTTACCTTAAAATTAGTTTAGGGGTTATAATATAATCTCTAAACTATTATAAACTTATTATATTTTTTTAAATATTTTTTCGTGTACAAAACTATGCTTCTGGAATTAATCTATACTTTTTTACCCAAAAAACTATGAAACTAATCTAAAAAAATGGATGTCATATTTTCAATCAGCACCACAAACTTACACTAAACCTTGACATAAAATAAGTGTTCTAAAGTTTGATTAAAAAAAATTCTGGGCGTGTTTTATTATCTCCTCTATCACAGAATTGTAGTAAATATTAGGTATAGTTTGGACTTATACTATTAACTTATTTAGAATTTTCAACTTTGAATTTATATTAAAAAAAAATAAAGTTTTATCTTAAAAAATCTGTAACAAAATAATATTTTCTCTTATCATTTATTTTTATTTCTGGTGAAGTTATGTTAAAGGTAATATCAAAATCAACAAAAGATTGGTCTGAAAAAAAAAATACGAATGCTCGCGCCTATTTCAACCCTCCATTGTAAAGTTTTGCTTTACAAATTAGAAATAAAGTATCGGCAGCTCAAACAAATATTTTCACAAACAATAATGGGGGCGGTATACTAAAGTACCCATTCACAAAAAATGAGATAAAGGGCAACGATTTAAAGGACATGTGTCCGCTTTTTGTTCTATGGTATGGACAGGAAGAACTCATGTAGCACACTTCTTTAAAACACAATTACAATTTAGTTGGCATGACACTGACTTTAAAAATATTACACCATTGTGAAAGTTAGGTGTTATAACACCTAGGTAAGGTTGATCTAATTATTAGGGTTTTGCTTTGAATTTGTTCCTAGAACACACAGAGGGGTGTTACTGTTTATTACCAAGGTTATGTTTTCAAGCAAGTGTCGGTTTAAACATTTTTGGCCATTATTTTTGAATGAAAGAGGAGGATTTTTCTTGTTAGAATTTCGGAACTTTCGAAATTGGTAAGTTATGCAAAATTGTATTTTAAATATAATGGACATATCCTGTATACATTCAATTTTTGAGATAAAAGCTTTAGAGGAAGTCATTTAAAAGAAATATGCATTCAGCTCTCTTTTTTGTGTGCTTTTTAGAATAAAAATACATGTACTAAGTAGTTTTATAAAACACCTTTTAATGAATTTAAGTTTATAATTTTTATTTCTATAATTAAAAAAAAAATCGAATTTGTATCTCTAGAATAAAAGTATTATTAACTTATTCAAGGAGGATAATTCCACATAAAATTGCAGAAAATCAAAGTTTTATATTAACATAAAATTAAATTAAAAAAACAAATAAACCATTGAAATTAGAGAAACGCAAATAAAACTAAACCAAGCAAGATAAGTTTGAATGAGCATTTTAGCACTAAAATTGTATTGCTGTAAGAGATATATGCCACTAATAAATTAACTTTTACCTCATGGTTTACCAAGTTGATGTAAATTTTTTTGCAAAATATTTATAAAAGAAAATATTGTTAAATAAAATGTTTTTTTATTTTACACATTGATTATGACACTTTACATAATATTTAGTAACTAACATTATTATGGTTAATTTAAATTTAATGGTATTTATTAGAACCCAAATTAAGACCTTTATATCTACACGGTGTATTTGAAATAGCGTAGGAAATTTTAACAGGTGATTCTACATGATAAAATATGACAAAAAATTCCTATAAATATATGTCTAAAAATGCGTCATAAGGGAGTTACGCCCCTTTGAACGTGGCTAAAAAAATTGGTTTTTATTTAATAACTCAGGAACCCTTTGAGATATATCAACGAGGTTTTGCACGTCAACTAATCCTACCAAGGCCCATTTTTATATGATATTTTCATATACTTATTTCAACCAGGGGTGTGCGAAACGGGGGGGGGCTTATCAGTTTTTTGTCCCAAACTTTTTTCTGTGTAACTTTTTTGCAATTTTATTTTTGAAATATGATTCCTCAGGTCAAAATACATAAAAAAGGTACTCTTGTTGTAATACTGTAGGATTAACCGTTTTCAAGAAAAATTCATTTAAAGGTGAAATTCCACGGTTCGAGGACGAAAAATTAAATACTTAAATGTTGAAAACCAAAATTTTAATGATGCAGGGCGAATGTACATTAAAAACTAAGAAAAAAACCTTATATACAGGTACTTTCAAAAATCAATCCTAATGGAGCTATGGTCTCCTAAATATGCACCATTTTTAAAGGGCTATGGTAGCTTTAAAAGCGTTTTTTCGATCTACATGTATGGAAACTTTTTTTCTTAGTTTTTGATGTAGAATAACATTGCATCATTAAAATTTTGGTTTTCGACATTTTAGTATTTAATTTTTTGTCCTCGAACCGTGAAATTTCACTTTCAAATGAACTTTTCTCGAAAACGGTTAATCCTACAGTATTACAACAAGAGTACCTTTTTTATGTATTTTGACCTGAGAAATCATATTTCAAAAATAAAATTGCAAAAAAGTTACACAGAAAAAAGTTTGGGACAAAAAACTGATAAGGCCCCCCCGTTTCGCACACCCCTGGTTTAAATAAGTACGTGAAAATGACATACAAAGATGGGCCTTATTAGGATTAATTCACGTGCAAAACCTCGTTAATATATCTCACAGGGTTCCTGATTTATTAAATAAAAACCGATTTTTTTTAGCCAATTTCAAAGGGGCGTAGCTCCCTTATGACGCATTTTTAGACATATGTTTAAAGGAACTTTTTGTCATATTTTATCATGTAGAATCACCTGTTAAAATTTCCTACGCTATTTCAAATACACCCTGTATATAAAAATATCAATTTTTTAAATATATAATATTAAGATGTAGTATTTATAAATCGTCCATATAGATAATTAAAGATAGTAAGGCACTAAAAAATGAGCATAGGAAATGGAAACAGACTAATTCCTGGCATTTAATTAGTAGGAGTAACTAAATTATTAAATTTATTGCGTTTTTTAATCGCTTTTCGATTACAGATCTGATATTTAACATTCGAAAATGAAATATGATTATTGCATTTTCAACACTTTTAGTACGAGGTAGCTGAATACATTATTTAAATGGGGAGGTGCAACATGTCGCGAAATGAATCACATTTAATGCATCTACACTAAAAAAGTACATGTTATGTTGTGTGAAGTTACATATGCATTAATTAATTACATCGGCACTTAGTGCTACTAAGCGTGCCGATGTATTGAAATCTTCGCCGAAAAGTCAAAATCTTTGACCACGTTTTTTTCACATTTCTCTACGTTTTAAACCATTCTGTGTCGAATCCAGTAAAAAAAATTATTGCGTCCGTCTCTGATGTCTGTCTGGGTGTAAACTCTCTAACTCCATTTCTACATGAGATATCGACTTACGGTTTTTCGAATATTGTTTTTTATCGTATTCCAAAGAGCTGATTAGATTTTGGGGGTAAACGATTGGGGGTAAGGGGGTAAAAATAGGGTAAAACTCCTATTTTTTGCGTTTTTTGTTTATAATTAAGGCAATTATTATTGTATTTGGTTAATTTAGCACTTATATAAAAGATAATTTTAAATTGGTCAAAAAATGTTATAAACAACGTTTTCTTAAAACCCATTGCTTTCGAGATATTGGCGTTTAAAGCAGTAAAAGGTTTTTTAGCATATCTCACATATTTATAACCCGATTTCAAAAAATTATATTTTAAATAAAAGCTCTTTTTAAGCCTTATAAAAAATGTTATATATATATATATATATATATATATATATATATATATATATATATATATATATATAGTTTTTTACTAGAATATAATGTTTTAAAGATACAGAATTTAAAATCAAACAAAACACCTAGTTTGAAATTTGCTAGATGGCTCTAGTGCACAATAGTGCCGATGTTTTGACAGGGTGCTTGCAACGTTTCATCTAGTTTAATATGAATATTTTAAACCAACAACCAGGTTAATTTTTCATTGGTCATGATCAAGGTCATTTTTTATGTTAATTGGATAGCTAAGACCATGCAAAACCAAATCAAAATTATTGCACGGTTTTTAGGGTTAATAAAAATAAAAAGGCCTAGAATTAAATACTGTTAACAAGATTTGTGATGTTCTTATTTAATGACAAGGATATAGCGTATAGAAATTTAAGGAAAATTACCAGATAAAGTCTAATGGAAAGCAGCCTTAAACCAGACTAATAACTTGATAATAAATGCATTACTTCCATATTGTACATGTACCTGAGTAGTTTTTTTTTCATATTTATTAAAAAATATGGTTACCAGAAAAAAAGATCTGACTGGGGCTACCAGATCAATAGTTAACTAAGGAAAAATTTTTTTTTGGTTGCTGCAACCACAAATCTGGTAAGTGAACAAGACAAATTTGTGCTTACCAGATCCTTAAAATCTAAGTTTTGTTGCTGGCAATCACGACATGTTGGTTATGCTTTATCACATGTAAGGTTATTTTCATAGAATAAGTACACGGCCGGGAATTGAATTTAAAAAATTGTATCAATTAATTTTTATTGAAAAAAAGCAAAATCTTCACAAAATGTAAAAAACAAAGATGCCAATAACCAGTATGTCCTCATCTGTTCTTAAGCAAAAGATTTACACGTCTCTGCATGCCAATAAAAAGGTTGTTAATGGCTTCCTGCATTCTTCTTGAGCAGGAACAATTTGCTCCTAAAGGGTGAACGGGGTGTTATCTCTATTCAAAATGCTCCTTTTTAGGATATCCCACACGTTCTCACAAGGAGTTATGTCAGGCGAGTTTGATGACCAGTTCATTCTTTAAAAATTACCTTGCTTTAGCAAATTGGTAATCCTTCTTTACAGTGGCGTTATCGTCTTTAAAAATGCAATTATCTCCAATTTCATTTCGCAATGGAAATGGTTGAATAATTTCTTGGGCGTAATTTTTTTGTTTGAGGAGAGGGGATTACATACTGGTTATTGGCATCTTTGTTTCTCACATTTTGTAACGATTCTTTTCAATAAAATTTTGGCGATGCGTGTATCTAAAACTGGACAATCTGGCTGGTGATGGTGACGTAAATATTTTTGCAGTGTACGAATTATTTAAACGGGGAGGCACAAAATGTCGCGAAATGAAACACATTAAATGCGACTGTCTAGATGTTAAATTATTAAGTGACACATTGAATATTTTATAACTTTATGATAAATGAAATCGAAATACAGAAAAGAATTTTTAATGAGATAATTCGAGATCGTTAAAAACAGCATTTAATTGGCTTAATGGCCTACTTTATACTAAAGGACTAAAGACTAAAATGGACATTTTTGGCCACGACTATAATACCTGCCATGAAGTTCCATTGGTGTCTTAAATCAAGCAGGCCTTTTAATTGAATGGGGCAAAATTCAAAAGAAGAGAAGCAGGATCGGCATATTAGATTACCATCCAGTAATATCATGTATTGACTAGCCCTTAAGCCTGCTTTCAATAAAAAAAGCTCATTTTCAAGCCTGCAAAGTGTTTTTTTTTATTTCATAGGCCCCTCTTAAAAAAAACGATGGGGTCCAGAATTTTTTATCAGCAGATCTAGGTTCCTGACTTAATGCCAAGTTTCAGATCTCCAGCTCTTTGGAAAGTATGAAAACAACTTCTGGAGGACAGACAGAGACATCATCGGTTTTAGTTAATGTTTGTGTCTTTTAATTAACCCTTGGCTACAGATACGGCATAGATTTTACGCCTGGATAGTATGTAATTTGTGATTTCTCCCCACTCCGACTCGGTCTTTCGCTCTGTTGCCAAATTGTGTAGATATTTTAAATCTATGGTTTTTGGTTGCTTGATATTTTTTTTGCAAAAAACACCAAAACATCAAAAAAAAAACAACAAAACAACCAAAAACCAAAGATAAATTAAATTGCACAATTCGGCAACAGCGCGAAAGATCGAGTTGAATGTGGGACGTTAATCGGCTTTCCACGTCGCAGTACCTTTCGGACAATCAGTTTGAGCCCTAAATCCGAGCGGAGTAGTCGGTTTTAAAATTACCAAGGCAAAATTAACAAAAAATAATATTATAGTACAAATTATATTATAAAAATAACTTATTTAAATATTATGTTCTATTGCATTTATAATTAAATAATTAAAGCTATAAAGAATACTTACGTTTAAGGATAAATAGGTCAAAATTTTAAAGCTTTTGTTCGACTTTTAAATTGTTGGGAGTAGGCGTAATTTTTACGCCATGTCTGTATTAACGTTCCATGAATAAGGTGTCTGTGGCAGAGTGTTAATAAAATTAAAAAAAAAAATAGTGTGAATTGTTTGAAAATTAATATTTTATAAAGCGAAAAAATAAACGTTTTCATGATAGCTTTCCTAATTCTCTTTGCTGTAGGGCCATCATCATTTCCGTTACATTTTTTATGCAGAAATATATTTGAAGTAAATATTACAATATTGTTATGTGAATTTACTTAAAATTTGTTATTTTCCTGCTATACTTTTTGGCAATACAAGTAAATGATTTTTAATGGTTTAACTCATCACCCAGAACCATTATAATGGCTCTATTTGATGAGTTTAAGGATCAATAAATGTACACGGTTACATATTTTATAAATTTAAACAAAACATCACCTTAAGATCATCTGTTGACAATTTTTTACTTACTTGAACTAATTTACTTAAGTGTACCAACCTTAAAACAACAAATATAAATGGTTCTTCTGAGGCTTCTACATACATGTCCTTTTAAAATGAACTCATATAATAAACTATACTTATATATAAGAAACACCTTAAAGGGGTTAAAATTACAATCTCTTCTAAAAAATAATAAATCCTATTTAATATTTTATTGATTTGTAACATTTGATAATAAGACTGTTCGAAAAATCAATCAGGTAACAATAAATACATTTTGAATACACAGGAAGTACATGGTTAGATCTGAACATCCACTAATAGTTTTTAGATAAAAAAATCTCTATCTCTGGTAATCTAATAAAAGCCCTCCCCATTGTCTGCCCGAAATAATGAAGAATAAGTTATTAAAAAAAAACTACTTGTGGTACTTATGTGAACTGTAAAATACAAGACTCTTAAATAATAAAATTTCGTTATGATTATATGTATAGTCTTCGTATGAGACAGTTTTAATAATAATAGCCTCCCCTTTGAGCATGTTTGCAACTTTATGCGAGAGACAGTTTATTTAGTTATTTACAGGGCCGTAACCAGAAAAAAATCTAGGAGTGGCTCAGCCCTCAGGGTCAAAAATAAGAAAAGATACCTTCATGAAAAAAGCTTTGACTGACGATTTCTACCAAACTTGGCCCCCTGCAAAAGAAAATTGGTGCTCCAAAAAAATACCAGGGGGGCTCAGCTAAAACGCCAGGGCGCCTCTGCTAAAAAGAATTGGCTCCCCAAAAATTACCTTTGTCCCTAACGGTTTCTCCCAAACTTGGCTTGGCACCCCTTTACGAAGAATAATTGGCGCCCCAAAAATACCTTTGCTAAAAAAGCTTTATCCCTGGCGGTTTCTGTCAAACTTGGCGCCCCTGCAAAGCAAAAACTATCTTTACAAAAAAAAAACTTTACCCCTGATGGTATCTACCGAACTTGGCCTCTGCAAAAATAAATTGGCGCCCCAAAAATTACCTTCAAGAAAAAAAGCTTTGTCCCTAACGGTTTCTACCAAACTTGGCGCCCCTAAAAAAAAATACCAGGGGGCTCATTTTTTTTACAAGAAATAAAATCTTCATGCATATTTTTGTCTTTTTTGTAAAAACCACACAAATAGAAAAAAAAAGCATAAAATACTCGTTTCATTAGTATATTGGAGTACTTGTCCATTAAAAAAACGTTTAAAATAAAACTAGAATTTTAATATACTAAGGGAACGTTCAAGTATTACGTAACGCAAAGTGTACCAAAATTCATACACTTCATACCTCGGTTCTCGCCTTATTCAAGGCTGTAGCGATTTCATATTTTGGCTACCCCGCCTAACACATCCCCTATTAGGGGGGGGTAGCCAAAATATGAAATCTCTATAATCTATAATAACGCGAATACCGGAGTATGAAGTGTATGAATTTTGGTACAATTAGTTTTAGGAATCCCCAAAAACTTTAACTTTAAGTTTTTAACTTTTCTGTATGGGGATAAGTGAAGAGTTAAAAAAATAATACCACACAAAGGCAATTAGTAATAGGAAGCTGAATTTTACCCTTACAAAAGGGATGATGCAGCCGATAAAGGCCTTAATAGAATTTACTTAATTACATTTCATTATTGTTGTGGCCACGAAATGATTACTGAAAAGTCATTAGTGGGAATTATCGACATTTTAACGGCGTTTAATAATTAATATTGACTATCGGCGTTTTTTACCTCATTAATGATCACTGCCCAGTATGATATGGTACAAATATGTTTTAATGAGCTTTTTTATGGTACACGAATAGTTCTTTTTCAATCAAGTATTTTATAATTAAATGTTATTAATTTCTTCTTTTATGTTTGGGAAAGAGTTTTACCTATAATCGATTAAATTGATTCGATTTGTTTTAGTTTTAAGGGGATAAGGGAAATAACTTCACTCTATTAATATATACTCCCAATTAGGAGAAGAGTGACCTTTAATAAAGCTAAAAAAAAACTGATTAGTGTATAAATTCGAAAATACAGGCTAAGGATTTGAACCTTGCGGACTTCTTACTTAATATATTACTGTTGCTAAACTAGCACTGCATTCTTATTATACTAGTCACAGCGCCTGCCCTAAAATAGTATTATGTAGTTTAGAATTTTTTCAAAATTTTCAAAAATCGTCCTAGACAAAATTGTTGGATAAAAATTTGTTTAATGAAAAAATAAGAAACTTTTTTTTGTCCGTCTGTCTGTCCGATGTCACGTTTTTTTGTAGAAATAATAACTCAAGAACGAATATTCCGATCGACTTTTAGGAAAAATCAAGTTCTATGAGGAAAAGATCCCTTTTGTCTTTGAAAGTTATACCCACAAAATCAAAAAAAGTTAACTTTAAAAAAAAATTGAAAAAATTTGAAAGAAAATTTCGACTAAGGTAACTTTTTCAGAAAAACTTACATTTATTATAATGATCAATTCCACTAATCTTGAACGTAAACCCACCAAAAACAAAAAAGTTATGGGGGTTAAACCTTTTTAAAAAATGAAAAACTACCATTTTTTTAGCTTTTAGTTTTTCGCAAAAAGAAAATTAAAAAAAAAATATTTTTTTATTTTTTGTTTTTCATTTTAAATTATTCAGTTTTCGAAAAAAAATATCTTATTTAAAAAAAGTCTGTAATTTTTGTTTTGTTTTTTTTTAATTTTTTTTTGCAAAAAAAATTTAGTTTTTCCCAAAAAGAAAATAAAAAAAATGTTGGGAAAATTCAATAGGGAGCGTTCAAGTATTACGTAACGCGCTGGGGGGGGTGGGGGGTCTCGAAAACGTTACGCCGCGTTACAGAGGGGGGGGGGTGGGTGTCAGTAAAAATGTTACGTAACACTTAAAAAATTATAAACTTATAAAATGTTTATTGGATCACGTTTTTAACAATGATCTAGGCTTAAAGAGATAGATTCCTTGCAAATTTTGGCAAAAATGGCCCAATTTTGCGTTACGTAATACTTGAACGCTCCCATATACCATTTACTGTGAGTAGAATGCGTAGCATTACATATCTTCACGGCTTGTTCTTATACGTATATGTATTTAAAACTTAAAGTAGAAAAAGTGAGAAGTATAAGCAGTGATTTAGATTAACTTTAATCTTTTTTTATAAATTATAATTATCTATAAATCTATAAACTCGTACAACAAAATAGGCCCCAGATTTGAACCTTGCGGACTTCTCACATTAAAGGCGCTTAATTTTCTCATACAAATATTTAATATTTAAACGTGGAGTAAATATTAAAACATAAATAGTAAGTGTGACCGGTGATTTTTTCAATAATCATTCACTTTTGTCGGTAATATATTTAGTTGTTAACAAGCTCATAATCTAAATGACTTTATGACGTTAAACGTGCGACACTTTTAGAATAATAGATTTTTATTGCTGTTTATTGACAATTATTTGCTACATTTTTAGTAAGCAATAAAGTGAATTCTTATTGGAATTTTGGACTAAGTAAATATACAGGGTGTCATTCGAGAAACCGACAAAAGAATTTTAAAGATTAAAATCTCAAGGGGGTAAGTGACAAGTTTAAAGATTTTCGAAATATTTTTGAATTGATTATGATTGAATTACAAAATATACAACATAAAATTTTGAAATATACCTACCGCAAAAAATACATAACTATATTGTCATAATTCAAAGTTTTATTTGGTTATATTGACAACCCTGAAATCGCGGCACTAGGTTAAAAATCTGTCGGTCAATAATCACTTGTGGTCAAGCATAAAAAATGCCACCCAACTACCCTACAGTGGGTTCACCCTATGAAGGCCTATAGGTCGGGTCTTTTTGCTAAAATTTGTAGGCAGTACTAATTTGTCGTGAAAAATTACTAAAACAATAATGTTTTTTGAATGCTAATATATTACCAATTAACTAATACTATAAAGTGGGCGAAACTTAAACCACTAGATTTTGGTTTTAAAAGGCCTGAGAAGTGACAAACGAATCAGAAAAGGAAATGTTTTATGTTATTATTATTAAATTATTTTTTTAAAAAAGTTATTCTTGGAAATGATTGTTTTTTTCTTCAGAACCTTATTTCCAGGAAATTTATATAAATGCCAAGAAAATCTTCAAAAACTCAATAAATAAAATACTTTAAAGATATTAAAAAAATATTTTTTATTCCAATGTATCTGTATGAAAAGTTTAATTTTTTGGCCTAGGCCTCAAAAGTAAAACAGTCTACGTTGATTGATATTGAATCTGTTGACATTTGAATTCTAACCTCAAATTTGTTGTTAAAAATACAAGTATAGTTATTAATATATTACAATTGAATAAAAACTAGTGTATGATGGACGAAAACTGTTTTTTGGGGCTATTACGGTTGCCAACCTTGCTTTCCGAACTCGGATAGTTATCTCTGTAATCGTCCTGAAAACAGTATTTTACATCCTTGAATCATAAACTACTATTGCGTTGCATTTTCTGTATTTAAAAATAATTGTTGTTACATTAAAAACCATTCTTCAGTTATACACCTAAAATTCTCGGATTTGCTATTGTTACTTGATAAATTCGACCAATGCATGGCAATGCCAACTATTCTTTTTTAAGTTCTTACAAAGGTTTGCAAACCCCTCACGCCTAACCATCAATGGTAGCAATTAGAGGTCAATTCTTGATCTTTCTTTCATGTCATTCGCACTTTACGTTTTGAAAAGAATGGACACCTTTGTAGAGCTTTGTAAAGTAAAAACTATGATGAATGGGCATTACCCAGTGAGTGGTTTAATTGTTGTAGGAGGCACAAGACACTGTTCTGGACATGCCGAAGATGTGTAATGCTTGGAATTAAACAATATACTCTTCTGTTACATATTTCATTATAAATATTTAGAAAATCCCACTATATAAGGCCTTTAACACTTTCACTGCGCATGATTCTCTTGAGAGTCGGCCCCGTCCTTGGCACAGCGAGCACGTCTCTCATAGGAGCCAGGCATCAGTTTCAAAGCAGCTTTGTAGGGAGGTAAATGCGCGTGTGTCAGAGTGTGGTGTAGCATATTATATTCTAGACTCTCTTCACAGACATATGCTAGCATGCTGCTGTTACCGGGTGCGCATGTCGACATGTGAGTGCACGATCTTTATATACAAAAAATACCTTACAATCCGGCTATGCAACCAGATTATAGGGTAGCAGTCAAAGTGTTAAACAAAAAAGTTAGCATTTTGTAAATAAATCAATTCCCTGTAATTTTTATGCGAATATTAATGCGTTACGATAATGTGATAGGATATTTTTTCAGATTTTAAAATACCTAACTCTAATGCTAGTTTACAAATTTTAAATATTTCTATTACCTACTGTAGAAGCTCTTACGGAACTGGGGTTTTTAAAATAAATCACTTTCTATGTTCATATTTTATAACTGAATACACTAGATAAAAGTGATCTATTTTTTTACAGTAAAAAAATGAGTTCATTGTTGTAGGCCGTTAAAAAAAAGTAAACGTGTCGTTGACTCAAGATTCTGTGCAAAAACGTTGTGTGAAATTGATTAAAAATGATTCAAGAAGAATATTTGAATTGTACACCTAAAAATCTCTCCGAAATTTCAAATGCTACAATCAAAATCTCGAGAAGTGTACGATTCAGCCTAAGAAAAAATTTTAATTGGCCAAGGTTTAAGTTTATTCCGAAAGTGTTTTATTGGCCTATTTTAATAAAAAAACATACTTCATTACTGAATAAATTAAATGCAAAAACTAATATAAAAAATAATATTTAGGACGCTTGAAGAAAAAATTGTATATTTCAATCAGAGGATAAGTGCTTTTTTTACTCATCTGTAGTTTTGTCTACTATAGACTAGTAAAAAAAGCTTTACCTTTCGTCTTAGTAAAACAATATAATATTTCACATGTATATCATATTGCTGCCATAAGTTACTATTACACTAATGAAAATTTTTTACACATTCGACCGTGTAGACCTGAATTAACACGGAAATGTGTTAAAATGTGCAAAATTGTGTAAATTTACGAAAAACGGTATTAAAATTACACATTTTTACACAATTTAACAAGATTTTACACGGTCGACTGTAATTTTTTTTTTCATCAGTGTATAGGTTTTATATAAAAAGTACGAACTCGGACTCTCATTTCTCTTATCAGTTGTTAATTATAATTAGATTTAAAGTGTTTATTATTTTTAAACTTTACGCTAAAATATATTAAAAGTTTAGCTCAATAAGTTTTAATTTCAATTTAGAACATTAAAAACCTTGTAAGGACAGAAATTTTTAATTTTAAACAAAATTATAAAAATATTAATTTATTATTCCATCAACTTGCTACCATTCAAAGTCTCCAGATTAGGAGAGGTATGAGTAGTTGTCTACATCTAGAAATAGATGGCGCACAAGTCTACATCAATCTAATGGCTATATTCCTTTTGCGAGTAAAGTCTAAAAACGTTTTCTTAATCAGCGTGCAGAGTTGACTCTTGGTACTGAAGAGGGCCAGCAGCCCGAAACTGTCAGTCTACCAATATCACTCTGTACGATGATTAGAAAATAGATTGATGGAATAATAAATTAATATTTTTATAATTTTGTTTAAAATTAAAAATTTCTGTCCTTACTAATTTTACGTCTAACCACCCGTTAGTGGTACTATGTGCTTGAGACACACAAGTCTTCAACTTGCTACCATTCAAAGTCTCCAGATTAGGAGAGGTATGAGTAGTTGTCTACATCTAGAAATAGATGGCGCACAAGTCTACATCAATCTAATGGCTATATTCCTTTTGCGAGTAAAGTCTAAAAACGTTTTCTTAATCAGCGTGCAGAGTTGACTCTTGGTACTGAAGAGGGCCAGCAGCCTGAAACTGTCAGTCTACCAATATCACTCTGTACGATGATTAGAAAATAGATTGATGGAATAATAAATTAATATTTTTATAATTTTGTTTAAAATTAAAAATTTCTGTCCTTACTAATTTTACGTCTAACCACCCGTTAGTGGTACTATGTGCTTGAGACACACAAGTCTTCAACTTGCTACCATTCAAAGTCTCCAGATTAGGAGAGGTATGAGTAGTTGTCTACATCTAGAAATAGATGGCGCACAAGTCTACATCAATCTAATGGCTATATTCCTTTTACGAGTAAAGTCTAAAAACGTTTTCTTAATCAGCGTGCAGAGTTGACTCTTGGTTCTGAAGAGGGCCAGCAGCCCGAAACTGTCAGTCTACCAATATCACTCTGTACGATGATTAGAAAATAGAGTGATGGAATAATAAATTAAAAACCTTGGTTATTCATCTCACGTCAAATATTAGATGCGGAGAGTATGGGAATATGGTTACGAGTTAAGTTAATCTTCTTAATGGTAGATTACTTGGCTACTTTTAATTGTATATAGATGAACTCAAAGGCAGCATTGTAGTTTTTTCACATAAGGTACTCGAAAGTACTATTGTGAATTAGACTCGTTCGTTAAAAGTGGACACCTGAGAAAAGAAATTCCTGGAAAATCTTAATGCAATTTCTTTTGGTTCCATAATTTAACCATTAGTATTTTTACTTATGCAAATTTTTAGTGATACCGACACACAGAAAAATGATTACTTTGACCAAGAACATAATATTTATATCAAGTGGCTTAAAAGTCTGTATATCTGCAAACATGTCAAGTATTTAAATCAAATGTGTGTTTTGACTTAAGTTAAATAGCTGTCTTAGACCAATGGCTATTAATATGCCAATAAGATATTTGTACTGAGTACTCATGAGTATTTAAAATGATAAAAATAATGAAAAATAGTACTTCATACCTATTTCTTGAACTTGATGAATTTTTAATAATTATTATGTTTATATGAAGTAATTTTATAATTGCAACTAGTATCTAGCACAAGTAGGGTTGCCAACTCTAAATTATTAAAATAAAGAACATCGCAAAATAGTGTAATAACAGGCAAAAAAATATACTCCTTTCACAGCTTTGTATGCGAGGCTGATAGAGATATGGCCGACACAGGTGGGCAGAGCGGCGCCTCGTACCAATTTCCTACCCCGTCTTTAAGGAACAATGTGACAATTTGATTTAAATTGAAACATAAAATCTTTATTATTAATTATTAAGTGTCATTTTTAACGTTTGATCTTTAAAAACAATTGTGACACATGGATCTACAATAAATTATTATAAATAAATGTCTCATATTTTTTAAGATCAATCGTAAATTTAAAGGACATTTAGCGTCTTTCAAGGGTTTTATAAAGGACAAAGGACAGAAGTAAAAAATAAAGGACTGTTCTTTGAAATAAAGGACGGTTGGCAACCCTAAGCAGAAGTATCACAAATACTTTATCAGAATTTGTTTTCTCCGTATATCCTTTGAACTAAGGAACCGATAAGTCTAGATTTTTAAGATAACTACTACAATTGTCTAACTTGTCTTTTTTTAATTTTCGCTACAAAATTAGAATCATAAGCTTAAAATATTCTTGATCTTACAAAATTTCAATAAAATCCAACAAAATTTCCACAACTACATAACTTTCCTTATAACTTAAAAGCATATATTTACGGGAAAGCAATATGGGTAGTAATCTGTGGAGATCAAAGTCAATAGGTAAATTAATTCAGAAAAGCTTATTATACAGCCATTGGTGGATAATTAAGCATTTTAACGATATGATCTGATCCCAATTTTGATCAAATTTACATTTTCCGCTCCACATTTCCTACACGGTAAAGAATGAATGTAAAACAATGTAAAAATACCTTATATTTTATGTTTAATTGTATGTTTATTAAACATTGTTTAATGTGTGTAAGTGAATTTAATTTACTGTAAAATGTAAAAGACTGAAAAAAATTTGTAACGAATTATAAATTAATTTAAATTTACATTAAATTACTACGATAATGTAAAATTATTTCAAATTACAAAGAGTTACACAATGTAATCTTACACAAAATTAAATGTCGTTTCATGGTTTCTTACTTATTGTTTCCATAGAAAATTTTACAAATCGGTCTATGGCAATCAATGTATTTATTTTTACAGTATACACTACAAAAAAAAAGTTTGTTTCTATAATATACATGGCCTTTTATATGAAACAAAAAACAGGTTACAAAAAATATGTAAAGTTATAGTGGTAAGCAAAGCGTAAAATTTTGAATAAATTACAAAATTACTTTTTTACGCAAGCAAAGAGCTTTTTTTA
>OY294050.1:18365166-18560924 GCA_958510825.1 Brachypterus glaber
CAATAAAAAATACGATATTATTATAATAAAAAAATAATTTGACAGTTGATTTTAGGTCAAAAGGTCAGAAAAAGTGTATATGAACTTTGAACATCGTTTTTCTGGCCTGCAACTTGATACATAGAAGATTTTAAATTTGGTTTTGTATTAAAAAGTATACCTTAATAGTAAATAAAATTAATTTAAAAAATACTACTACACCTTAATAGTGGGCTCAGAAAAGAAAAGGGCCCTTATTGTCGGTATGGAGTTATATACTGTGGGGTCATCCCAGACATGTCCCTCAACTTTTAAAAATAGTTTGATTCTCATCGATTCATAACTTTATTTATGGGATGCTATTAAACTCCAACTTATAAAAAGTTCGTTTTGAGAAAATTGTATTTCAAGTATGACTAACTAAAAAGTGTACTTTTGGTCGGAATTTAAACAGGTTTTGAGTTAAACTTGTCAGTTTCCGCCTGCAAGTAGTGTCATCTCGTTAAATTCTTGTGATCTTTTAAATATGGCCGCTGTTGAAATCGTATAGATAATAAATTTAAACAATTCCAAAATATTTTATTTTTTTCAATTAAATCATTTCCTTAGAATCCAGTAAATACAAATTTTATTTACAATAAAAATCAAAGATTTTTACCTTGTGTAAGGATAAAATTTACTTTTTTTGTAAAATAAAAATAAGTTATATTATTTAAAAGAATACCAATATGTTTTTGTTAAATCAAAAACTTATTTTTTAACTTTAATTATAAAATGGTTGCCTTTTAAAATTCATCTATAATATATTATAAAAAGTAGTACCTATACGATTTAAATAAAAAAAAATAGGTGCAGGTATTAAAAAAAAAGTATTTATATAACTTGACAATACAAAAAAAAGAAACAAATACTAGCCCCTTTTGCACTATAGGTGCCAGTAAAATATTTAATACAATTTATTTATGTTCATGACAAAATTTAAAACGAACTTAAATTTTTTACATGTGTAAATTAGATAAATTTACATCTTTAAGTAAATGTTTGGTAAAAATTTTAAACTATTTTTAATTAATTTACTGAATTTTAAATCAAGAAGCCTAATGATCGCCTGATTTAATTTTAAACCACACTCCACGCGGCTTAAGATATTTTTGAAAAAATTAAATGTAAATAAGCTAATTAATAAAAATCTCTTTTTTAAATTATATATTTTACATAAGTCTTGCAACTATCCAAATATATGCATGTAATTAACATATGTAACTACTTGTAAACATGACATCATAAGATTTATATTATTAATTTATTTTTTTAATTTTGGTTTAATAAGAATAAAAAAAGATATTTTAAAAAATAAAAGAGTAGATATATATTTTGAAATCTTGAGCTTTACTAGCTTCTTTTAAAAATTTTAAGGGCTATATCTTAATCCCTATCCAGTAGCTTGCATAAGAATATAAAACATAAGAATGGGATGGTGTAATTGGTTGATGTGCCGCCATGTATCTTGTAAGCCAATCACGGCACCGCATTCTTATGTTTTATGTTCTTATGCAACCTTCTGGATAGGCATTTAGTCTTTATTTAAAGGGAAGGTGTTTTCTGTAAACACTTAAAATTTCATATAAAAAATAAATTATATATTTTTATAATTTAAGAGTTTCGACTCAACTAATAAACATCTGAATATTATTATTTTCAGTAAATTTCTACCTGAAAAATCAATATTTATCAATAATAACATATTTTATCCAAATAACCCCAAATATATTAAATATAAACAAAATTTCACACCAAAATTATAAAAATTATACACATTATATGCCCAACTAAGATGATTACACAAAATAATATATATGTAGACGACTTTGTATATAGAAAACCGATGACTTGTATCTCTTAGTCGATCATTTTAGAAGACTCTTCGTCGCTTTACAGCTTATAATTTATTTATAAAAAATAAAAACCCTACGAAATTAACTATGTATCTTTAAGCAAGATAGTAAATTAAAAATCGCACAGTGAATATTTTCAAAACAGATTCTAATATTGTTTGTGCTAATATACTACGTAATTTATTTTATAAAACGTAACTATATTCTATTCTGCGATGTCCCGTCAGAGGGTCACCAGGGTGAGTCTCTTGGGGAGGAGGGGGCACATAGGGGGCCGAGTCATCTCAGGACTGACTCGCAACCTTCTCATGTGCAACACCTTCCTGGAGGCTATATCCTCTTGGTAGCCTTGGCGATCGTGTCAGTTGTGACATGACGTCCCCAGATGTGAGGACTCCGAGGAGGGTGAGGAGCCAAAAGGATGAAATCAATATACTAGTTCATGGAATCTAACAAAAAACCTGAAAACCCACAATCCCACTTAGGACCGTCGTCAGATGACCTAAGTGGGACCAAACTCATCAGCCCTTCAACAGGCACGCCAAAAGGCAACCTGTTGGATGGAAACCCAAAACCCCCGAGTGTTGGGACTACGGACATTGTTCGACCTAACACCGAGGAACCCAAGGCTTCAAGCTCAGGTACTGGGACTGGAAACATTCCACCCGGTTCGAGTGAGAAGCCTAAAAAGAAGAGAGTCTGTGGAGCTGAGGCGAAACGCAGAAGGAAGGCGAGGCTGGCTCAAGAAGCCACCTCAAAAACCTCTGGGTCTAGCCAGCAGCCCTCAGGGTCATCTTCTGCAAATACGGCAGGTAGGTCCAAACCAGGGCTAAAACCGAAAGGTGGAAGTGCTGGAGAAAGAACTCCTGCCACAAAAAGAATAAGGTCAGATGGATCGAGCCCCTCTCCTGCATTGCAGAAGAAGAAGCAAAAATCCATTAATAGGCCTACTATCAACCCAAGTGGTTACTCTCAGGCTGCTGCCAAGCACCTGAAAGTGGCCATCATTGACAAGCAGAGCCAACTGGGTAAGCTAACCAGCTCCCAGTATGACCTGGTTGTCAAAGGGTTAACAAAACAAGTGGACGAAATTCTGTCCGCTAAAAATAAAGCACCCCCACAAATCTCCAGTATGAAGCACACTGGCGAAATCCTGAGGATCACGTGTGAGGACTCCGGTACCCTCACGTGGCTTAAGGGCGCTGTGCCCAGACTGGGAGATTTATGGGAAGGAGCTAATCTAGCAGTGGTCCCTCAAGACGAGCTTCCAAGGCTGACAAAGGCCTCCATCTGGATCTCGAACGATGACGATGGTCTGGAGAAGGTCAAGTTGCGCCTTGAAGGTCTAAATACATGGGCCAATGTTAATAAATGGTGCGTCTTCCACAGGGAAGTCAAGAATGACCCTAAAGGTCAACTTATTGTCTTCGGCATATCTGAGGAAGACGCACAAGCCATAACCAGTAGGGGAGGTAAGGTAAAATATCTATTTTCCTACCTTACTGTTAAATTAACAAAAGCCCAACCTCAGGAAGTGGCTGGTGAGGGTGAGGCTTCAACATCAGGCGGGGCACCGGGGGATATGGAGGTTGAAGAAGTCTTCACCTCTGAATCCACTGACCCCTTCGCCAAGACGGCCCTCCAAGCAATAAGGGGGTCTGTTGATGTTGGGATCTCAACTCACCAAATAGTCATTCCCAATGTCTGGACTTGAGATTATACAAATTAACTTGCAACACTGCCGGGCGGCGGTAGCTACCATCTGCCGTCACCTGGACAGTAATGCGGACACAATAACACTAATCCAAGAACCCTGGATTGTGAAATCGAAAGTTTCCGGCTTCGGCAGCTTAAAAGGGACTATTTTTGTAAATAGCTATATTCAAAAGCCTAGGACGTGTATATACATACCTAAGCAATATGAAGCTACTCTAGTAACTCAGTTCAGCACAGCTGACCTAACAACTGTGAGAATGAACTATAGTGTAAAGGGTAACCAAGAAGAACTTTTTATAGCATCGGCATACCTCCCACAAGATACAGGTACGCAACCTCCATCAGAGGAACTTGCCAACCTGATAAACTTTTGCCAACGGGAGAAAAAAAGCCTTATAGTTGGATGTGACAGTAACTCTCATCACATTGTGTGGGGCAACAAAAACATCGACGGAAGAGGCAAAGTACTGCTAGAGTTTCTATCTGGCACAAACCTAGAGATATTAAATCGTGGATGCGAACCTACATTCGTAACACGCCGGGGTCAGACTGTAATTGACATTACACTGGCCACTTCTGATATCTCAAAACAAATAACTGACTGGCGTGTATCATCAGAGGCCTCCTTTTCGGACCACAGATGGATTCGCTTTAGGTTAAATCTGGATAGAGCTGAGTTAAAAGCCTATAGAAACCCCAAGAAAACAGACAGGGAGGCTTTCATTAGTCATCTGAAAAACAGAGTCAAGGAGCCCCCTAATGTTTTTAACTCAACGAACGACATTGTAGAATATGTACATAATCTTCAAAGGTCTCTCGTTAACTCATATGAGGACTCTTGTCCCATTAAAATTCCAGCAAACAGGAAGTTGACTAACCCCTGGTGGTGTGCTAAACTTCAAAAGCTGAAAAATGAAACAAGAAAATTGTTTAATAAGGCGAAGAGATCACGGTTGGATTCTGATTGGACCGCTTATTCAGAGCACCGAAAAGAATACAAAAAATTAATTCGCGAAAATCAAAGGAGAGCTTGGAGGGACTTTTGTGGCAGTATAGAATCTACCACGGTCGCCGCCCGACTAAAGAAAGTCCTTTCCAAGGATTCATCACAGAAACTAGGTAGTATTAAAAGGAATGATGGCTCATATACAGATGACCTTCAAAGTACCTCTACAATACTCCTAGAAACTCATTTCCCAGGATGTGTTATTACTCCCAATCAGGAATGGCATCCACATACGCTTCCACCTCCAAGTAAAGAGGACTGGAAAGTGGCCTCCAAACAACACATGCTTGAATGGAGAGCAGTTCAACTAAACATAGGGGGATTAATCACAAGAGGAGTTGTAACAAGAGGCTGCCCACAAGGTGGAGTTCTTTCTCCTCTCCTTTGGAACCTTGTAGTGGACAGCCTATTAACACTCCTTAACGATAATTCTTTCTACACAATAGGATATGCAGACGACATAGTCATACTACTTACAGGGAATTTTGAGAGCGTACTGTGCGATCTCATTCAGCGCGCACTCAATATTCTACAGAAATGGTGTGATGATCACTCTCTCTCGGTTAACCCAGCCAAGACTGAGATGGTCCTGTTCACTAAGAAAAGGAAACTGGGAAACCTCAAAGTCCCATTTCTTTTCGGAAAACAACTCAGCTTTTCTAAAGAAGTAAAGTATCTGGGAATTCTTCTTGACAGCAAACTGTGTTGGGGACCACACCTTAAGCAAAAAACAGAAAAAGCATGCATAGCTTTTTGGCAGTGTCGTAGAGCACTGGGCAGATCTTGGGGTTTGTCTCCCAGGATCACCCTTTGGCTGTACACCGCTGTCATAAGGCCTATGCTAACATATGGCTCAGTTGTATGGTGGCCCAGAACCCAACTGACTACAGCAAGAACGCAACTAAATCATATTCAAAGACTAGCTCTTATGAGTATAACCGGTGCAATGCGATCAACTCCAACTGCAGCTTTAGAGACTCTGCTTTGTATTCCTCCCCTTAATATTTTTGTTGAGGGTGAGGCCGCAAAGACAGCGCTTAGGCTGAAAGCAAATAGTACGTGGAATGCAAGAGGAACGCGTACTGGACATGAGTCTATTCTTGAACGGTTTGTGTCACAAGCTCCCATTCTTGAATCTCAGACCGATCTAGTTGCTCCCAGGTATATCTTTAATAGATCATACCAAGCTTATGCTTCCACTAAAGAAGAAACTGACAGCGTACCTGACATTGTCATGTACACTGATGGTTCAAAGACAACTGAAGGATCAGGTGCAGGAGTTTTCTGCCCAGATCTAGAGTTAGAAATAAGCATTTCCCTTGGCAAGCATGCCTCGGTCTTTCAGGCAGAGGTAATAGGCATAACAAATGCTGCGAGAGCTATTTCTGAAAGGGAAATCAGTAATAGAAGAATAACTATTCTTACGGATAGCAAAGCTTCCATACAAGCAATCAAGTCTTTCAAAATTACTTCAAAGCTAGTTTTGGAATGTCACCAATCCCTGGAGGAAGCGGCAGTTTCTAATACTGTTACACTCTCATGGGTAAAGGGGCATAATGGAAATGTAGGCAATGAAGAAGCTGATAGATTGGCACGAGCAGGCTCAGGCTCTGTACCTATTGGTCCAGAGCCCATAATCCCTGTATCTGTCGCTTTTAAAACAGCTCTCATTAATCAAGAAACTCACATAAAACACACCCGTAATTGGATTACGAGAAACGACTGTAAACATGCAAGAGCAGCCCTTCCCACTCCGTGTGAAAAGACAGCACGCTTTTGTATGCAACTAAAAAGGGATAACCTAAGACAGTTTGCAAGCATCGTAACAGGTCACTGCAAACTAAATAAGCATCTTAACATCATGGGGAAGCCAGTCGACCCCATCTGTAGAGGATGCTACATGGAAGAGGAAACAATGGAACATGTGTTATGTCACTGTCCAGCGTTAGCCTTAATAAGAGGGTCCATGCTAGACGAGTACTGGCTTGACATGGCCGGTATAAGCAGCATCACTCCCAGACATCTTCTTAGATATATTCAAAGAATTGGATGGCTGAGAGGTTAAATTAAATGCTGCGACCAAAGGGAGGAAGTACAATGGGCCCAGCTAAGTGGCCTAAGTGCGTGTAGATAGCTACCCTCCACCCCAATAACCATAACCATATATTCTATACATAAACATATACTATTCAAACCTGTTGTAAAAATATTTACCGTGCAATTTTTAATTTACTATCTTGCTTGAAAAAACGGACCATAGATAAACATTGTAAAACAAAAAAAATCTTGATCACTTGATATTTATAAAAACTAACATACCACACTTGACATTCAATTTCTTCTTTCCCTTCTTCTTCTTATTCTTCTTCTTCTTCTCTTCACCATAAAAAAATTCTATAGAAACACTTTAGAACTAAGGTCATATTGAAAATACGAAGCATTATGAGGTATAATTTCGCGGCTTGTTTTTACCTAACCACAATTTAATGTAAATCATAGCAAAACACATAGTCATGGCATATAAAGGGTTTAAAATATATAGCAACTTCCTCGAAACAAATTTTCTTTTTATTTTCAAAAATATTTCATGAATAGATCGATTAGTACATTCATTGTCAAATTCTTTTGACACATCAAAAGATATTGTTCAAAGGGTTAAATTCTAACATCTATATATTCTTATTTTTATGAATAAAACTATTGTACTATTTTTTCGAAATCATATTAAGAAGTGTGAAAAACTCTTTCGAATTTTGTCAGCCGCAAAATTGTTTTAAAAATATAATTTTTATTTGAAATTGATATATAGGAAATTGTACTTTTTAGAGCCTATTTTCACTAGACTATTGAAATTTTTTCTATTGGAAAATTTGACTTCAAACAAATTTGATTTTAATTTTAATTCCTTTTCATTTTGTTACTGATATAGCAAATAAGGCTATATCCTGTTTATTTAAAAATAGGATTTTAATATTTTTACCATACATTGTTATATTAAATGTAGGTATATTTTACAGCTAGTGAAAAGGGTGGTTTCCTAAAAGTAGTACTGCAAAATCATCCCTTAAAGTTTTGTAACTAATTTCTTTATCACCCTGTAATACAAGGCCATACTTTAAAAAGATCTATACCAATCAATGAATTATTTTTTATATATATTAAAAATTATAATTATTTACTACCAGATATATTTTAAATTTTATGATAATAATAAATTTACTTAAAATTTATTACAGTAGCTTAAAAAACAAATTGACCGTGTAAAGGTCTGAGAAACGATTTTTTATTACTTAGTTTGTCTTATCGTGATACAGTTTTTAAGATATTATCGCTTTTCTGCCTCGGGAAAATTTATTATATTTATTACTTACACCGCGTTTTTTAAATATAAATAACTGACAGAATTACCAGATTCTGGAATACTGTGCGGGAATATTATATTCTGTATCAAGGTTTTTATAGACCCCTAATTTTTATTTTTATTTATTTTAGGTAAATTAAAGCACCATTACCACTCGCTCCACACAGTTTTTGGAGTAATTTGATATTACTTCCCCCAACGAAAATCCAAAAAATATGATTTCCGTAAAAAAAAAGTCTGTCTGTCGATCTGTCGGTCTGTTGGTCTGTCTGTCTGTGTGTCCGGGAAATTTGTGACCACGATAACTCAAGAAAGCTTCGGGCTAAAGACTTCAAATTTGGACCATAGGTTGATTATCCAAAGTTCTAGGCTGGAATTGTTTTTGGCAAAAAATCGGATTGGGGTAAGGGGGTAAAATGGGGTAAAAACAATTTTTTTTTAAACATTTTATTTTTCAACTTATTTTTCGTTTTACGAAAAAAGAAAAAAAAATTAAAAAGTCTATAAGGAAAAGTATTATTTTATTGGCAGCGGTATTTTGAATCCGAATGTGCCCAAAAGTTCTAGGGTCGTTTTTGAGATATTGGCATTCTATTGTTTATTTTTATTTGTCTAGCTAGATAATCACCAAAAACACAGATTAACCCGAATAAATAAAATCCTTCCCCTTAACTCGAAAATCAAGTTTTAAAGTCGGATTTTTAATACTATACATTAATTAGTCCAGTCAAATGACAAGAAATTCCTATGTACTCAAGCAATTATGCTCAAACATTTATAGAAACTTTTTTTTAGTTTTTGACGTAAAATCTGCTGTCTAAAATAATAATTTCTGTACATTATTTATTTTTTTTATAAGTGGAACCTTTTCTTAGAAACGCATGCTTACATTCTTTTAAATTTCTTAAAATGATCGCAATGCTCTGAATATTTAAGTTTTGAAAAAAAATGGGTTATTTTAAAATCGCACTAAATGTTGGTTTCCAAATCACCGTTTTAGCAGCAATATTTCTGGAATATATTCCATAAGTATTAAATTATAAGTATACCTATCTAAGTATGTGTAAATTTTCAAATTGAAAGTGATAAATGATCATATTAGAACTATGATATCTTCATGATGGTGACAAAATAGACACCTGGACAAACTGACACTATGGGGTATTCTAAAAACACACGCCACCCTCATACTGCTGCGTGTGTTCTTAATTTTTTTATTGTATCAACCCTACAGGATACTATTCTTATTAAGGATCATCTCTTTGTTATGAAAACAAATCAGCCATTGTCCTGGTGTTGGGTAAATTTGTAAATAAATGGTTTTATCTTTATTAGAGATAGAAGTTATGACATTGGATAATATGCAGCTAAAGAATAATTTACTGAAAAAAGGGATATGGTTGAGGTAATCAGATCAATAGTTAAATAATAATCAACTATTTTTCTGGTTGCTGCAACTAAAAATCTGGTATGGACAACAACACAAATTGTTGTGGTTACCAGAAACAAAACTTACATTACATCGGCACTTAGTGCTACTAAGAGTGCCGATGTATTGAAATCTTCGCCAAAAAGTAAAAATCTTTAACCACGTTTATTTCTCGAGTCGAAATCAGTAAAAAAATTTTTTGCCTCCGTCTGTCTGTCTGTCTGTCTGTCTGTCTGTCTGTCTGGGTGTAAACTCTCTAACTCCATTTCTACATGAGATATCGACTTGCAGTTTTTTTCTTATCGTATTCCGAAGAGCTGATTAGATTTTGGGGGTAAACGATTGCGGGTAAGGGGGTAAAAATAAGGTAAAACTCCTATTTTTAGCGTTTTTTGTTTATAATTAAGGCAATTATTATTGTATTTGGTTAATTTAGCACTTATATAAAAGATAATTTTAAATTGGTCAAAAAATGTCATTAACAACGTTTTCCTGAAACGCATTGTTTTCGAGATATTGGCGTTTATAGCAGTAAAAGGTTTTTTAGCATATCTCACATATTTATAACCCGATTTCAAAAAATTATATTTTAAATAAAAGCTCTTTTTAAGCCCTATAAAAAAATGTTATATACAGTTTTTTGCTAGAATATAATGTTTTAAAGATACAGAATTTAAAATCAAACAATACACCTAGTTTGAAATTTGCAAACTAGATGGCTCTAGTGTACAATAGATGTTTTGACAGGGTGCTTGCAACGTTTCATCTAGTTTTAAGGATATAATACGCACAACAATTTGTCTTGTTGCTCTTACCAGATTTCTGGTTGCAGCAACTAAAAAATAGTTAAATTAAGAAATTCTTGATCCTTACTCATATTGGAGTTGATTTAAATAAACCATAGAAAAAATGTTATCTCTCCAAAATATAAATTTATTGTCTATAAAACATATATTACAGCGACAATTGTTTCGACTTTTTTAACATAAAGTCATTTTCAACCTACAAATAATGAAAATTAGGTTGAAAATGGTACAATTCCTTATAGAAAAACTTACTTTTTAAAATATATAAACAAATTAAGGAGTACACATTATAATAATGTGTACTCAAGTTAATTTGTTTATATATTTTAAAAAGTAAGTTTTTCTATAAGGAATTGTATCATTTTCAACCTAATTTTCATTATTTGTAGTTTGAAAATGACTTTATGTTAAAAAAGTCGAAAAAATTGTCGCTGTAATGTTTGTTTAATAAAAAATAAATTTATATTTTGGAGAGATAACATTTTTTCTATGGTTTAAAAAATTTTTGTATCGTCTTTACATAACTATTGATCTGATTGATCTGATTTCAGTAAAAAAGTGAAATAATGCAGTAAAAAAAAGCACTGCACACAGTAGAAAATATATTTTGAACTTTTTTTAATGCACAAATTTGGAATAATTTATTTGACATATTAAAAAAAAAAATAAAAGCATTCGCTGGCTCAAAATTATGAAATCTCGTTTTCTGTATAAACACTGAAAAATGAATACTAAAAATAAGTACGTAATATTCAGATCAAGGCTCAAGTTTGTACATCCACAAGTAGGTATGGTAATTAAGTTATTAAATCAAATGTTTTGCTTACTTAGACCAAGCGGTTAAAACTTGGATCAATTAAAATGGCTTGGTTTGAATAATAAATTTGTCATATGATACAATATATTAAAATTTTGAAGAAACTCAAATGAAACGTGAAGTAGATATGTTTAAATCAAGTATTTTTATACTTGCCTCAAGTATATAACACAAGTATTATAAATACTTTAGAATATTTTTTCTGTGTGTGTAAATGAAAAAATATTTTTATCCTATTTTATTTATTGGTGTACATTATAAAAACAAATCCGTCAACGACATATAAAATACTCGAGTTGTCAACTCTTTATTTTCCGATTAATTAAAACTGGGATATAAATTATGAATGAATTAAATACCTCTTAATTTTACGATACTTATTTTATATGGAAATAATAAATAATAAATTTTCGTAAAGCAATTAATGAATCCCTTATCTTAATTTGTTGCCTGACAATGTTATTCTAAATAGAGGTTGTATACCAGAGTTGGACAACAAAGTGTCTTCTCGTCAGATTTTTTGACGTTTCCTCATTCTATAGTTCTATTAGGATACAAAAAACTTTTATTTGAAATATTTTCTGGTCCTTTTTTTTAATGGTAACGAAATTCATAAAAATTCATAAAATCTGAAAAGAAAAAAAAAATAAATCTTTTTTACCCTAAAACGAAGTTGAATATTTATTGTTAAATTGTTAAATATCAAGTTAAATAATATGTATAACAATCAAGCGAATTATACTGTGCAGTCCAAACGTCTCTTAACTTTTGAACGAGTTGAGATATCGACTTCAAATTCTTAAATAAGAGGACTTAAACTATCTTTTAGCATAAATTTAATACTTTTAGCTGTTAAAA
The DNA here is from genome assembly GCA_958510825.1 of Brachypterus glaber. Lineage (NCBI taxonomy): Eukaryota > Metazoa > Arthropoda > Insecta > Coleoptera > Kateretidae > Brachypterus > Brachypterus glaber. Next base: position 18,377,034 of record OY294050.1, read on the forward strand.
CGTGGACTTTTTTGCCCCCCCCCCCCCAAGAAAACCCTCGCGTCACCCCTGCTCATCACATAATTTTTCTGCTTTTAGTACTTTTATTTTATGTGGGAAAATTTATCTTTAGTGTCAATTTCTAAAACAGATATAGTTCAAATAATGACTCCCCAGTGACATCTTCATACCTCCTGGGTCTCACACCATTCAATTAAACTACATAACCTGCCTACCACAAAATGCGTGTGTTCCAAATATTTTGGTCACTTCTCCACAGGATATGGACATTATTTTGACACATAGAACCTTTGTACAAAACAAAGATTTTGTTCTAAATTGATCTGTGAGATATGATGATTTTTATTGTAAATTTTACAATTAAATTTCCGGATATTTAACTCAGTTAAGTATAACATCTACATTTTTGGTTCTATGTGGGTGGTAGAGTGGTACCAAAAATACTTAAATACAATTTTGCTAAATTCTTTAAAGGAAAGGTATCTTCAGGGTTATATTTTTAACTGGTAAAACTCATATATCTTCTTCTTCTTCTTCTTCTTCCTTTTTTTGGCCTTTTCTCAGTGAGATCATTAGCCAGATCCCTCTCAAAAAAGAAAATTAGGTTGGTATGGAAACGAGCCAAAATACTTTTCTAAGGCGTTAACCCCCTTCCACAGGCTCCCATAAACATAATACATAACATAAAGCGATGCTGTGATTGACTCAACGAACTAATAACTCTTCCCTCTAGAATAGGCACTTCATTCGTAAATCTGACAAAAACGTCGGCAACATAAACATTCGTCTGTCTTACTCGCACATCTTTGTTCTAAGAGAGACAACAATACCAGTTACTGGTAACTGTTATTGTTCAGGCCTGAATATACCTACTATTTGTTTACAAACAAACCGAGATGTTGGCGATACTTTATTTTAACGATATGCGTATTCTAGAAAGAAGAGTTATTAGTTCGTTGGATTGACTTGATATGCCGTCATGTCGTGTGCGCAGACTTATAACATTATGTTTATGGTTAAGCGAGTTACTTTTACTAAGATCTATTTCTAGTTCTTGTTATAGTTTACTATAGTTTACTATAGTTTACTATAGTTTAATATAGTTTACTATAGTTTACTATAGTTTAATATAGTTTACTATAGTTTAATATAGTTTACTATAGTGTACTATAGTTTACTATAGTTTACTATAGTTTACTATAGTTTACTATAGTTTACTATCTAGTAAGACTTAATTTGTTTTATGTATAATATGTGGAAAAAATTATTAGTAAAACTCATTCTTTAAAAATGTTTTTAAAGACATACAAATGATTTAAAAAATTATTTTATTAGGTAAACTATATTTTAAAATAAAATTTTACTCAAAAATTTAATTATTTGAATAAAAATGTACCTTTGGTAAATTTTACTGGTAATTTCTAAAAAAATGAAAATAAATAAAATAATACATTTTAAATCTGAAATGGCGTAAAACATTTTAGGAAACTCTGGTAGACCACCTACCATCTCATATCGAGTGACAATACCACAAATGTACCTATTTTTACCATAGATCATTATTGCACTATTTGTATACATCTATCTATTGTTAAACACCTTTTAAATACATTTTAAGATCCTTTTTTATGAAAAATATCTAAATTTTATTTGAAATCTTCTACACCGATCGATATTAATGTCATTTGAGGCTTTATGAGACAGAATCATGCCTACAAAATGAATACATTTTGCCCCATATAAGTTTAAAGAGATTTTATAAAGCTTTTATAGTTTTTAAATGCATTGTAGTATTGATGTATGCTGCAACGGATTTTGTGTTAAATAATATCTTATAAACGTTGGATTTATAAATGCTTACATATTATTAAATGAGGCGTGAGAGAAAAACATAAATACATATATCAATGCTTTTCTAACCTAGGTTTCAATCTGTTTTAACTAAGATCATCATCAGGGTATACGTTACAATAATAAATAAATCCGAGTTGCCTCGTCATTTTTGCTAAGAAGCATTATACATTATTTATTATTGTAACGTATATCCTGATGATGATCTTAGTTAGAAAAGATTGAAACCTAGGTTGGAAAAGCAATAAATAAATATAGCGAAATAGGACTTTTTGTTTTAATCAATAATTTACTTATCCCTACGATGGATCTAGTTAATAGATAGTTCAAAAAAAACTTTTAATTTTTTTTATTAAAATTCCTTTTTGCAAAAGACGAAAAATAAAAAAAACAAATTTCAAAAAATTACGCTAATCAGAATTTTCTTTTATCTTTATTCTATTTTTTTTTAAAGTTTAACCCCCCATAACTTTTTGGTTTTTGGGGGGATTACTTTTAAAAATAATAGGGATATTCCCCTAGTAGAACTTAATTTTTCCTGAAATTTTTAAGTCGATCGGATTATTCGTTCTTGAATTATCATGTAAACAAAAACTTGACATCGGACAGACGGACAGACAGATAGATGGACATTTGAAAAAAAAAAGTTGTTTCTTTTTTTATGGAACAAATTTATATCCAAGAATTTTTTGTCTAGGACAATTTTTGATTTTTTTTGAAAATTCGAAACTACCGTATAATATTATTCTAGCGCTGGCGCTACAAATTAAATTGTTGCTTTTAACTGCAGGTTGGGATAAAGCACAGAAAAAAAATCAGTAAAACAATTTTTTTCTGTGTTATTTCTCTTTATTCTACAAAGCGGCCTGCAGCGTGTCAAAAGTCCGCCTTCCCCCTTTAAATTTTCAACGGCTTAAGAAACTGAAAATTTAGAACACATAAATAACATAACCCATATAATTTTTCGATGTATATTTGGTATGCTTAGGGGGCACGATAGAGACAGGGGGACAAGGTGGAATTTTTTTAACAGAAAGGGGTTCGTATAGTAATCGTTTTAAAGCTTATAAAATTCTCTATTTTTCTGACCAATTTTTGGTGTTATTTTAAACCCCCAAATATGGGAATTTTCGTCAACATTTCTTTAAAAAAAATTAACAATTTTTGAAAAATGGCATAATGCAAATACATCAGTTATACTTTTAAACTAATTTTGAACGAAATAAATTAAATTTTACAAAAAATATTTAGCAAAAAATATTGAAAAATGAAAACCTAAAAAAAAGTTTTAAAAACTCAAAATTACATAAACGAATAGAGAATTTTATAAGCTTTAAAATTATGTATCACACGACCCCCCTTCCTCTTAAAACAAATGTCCCCCTTGTCCCCCTGTCTCCATTGTGCCTACTAAGCGTATCAAATATATAGTAAAAATTATTTGGGTTATGTTATTTAAGTGTTTTAAATTTCAAGTTTATATCTTAAATTAAATTAAATTAAATTAATTTAATTAAATTAAATTAAATTAAATTAAATTAAATAAATTAAATTAAATTAAAGGTGGGGGGCAGACTTTTGACACGCTTTCATACATAAACCTATCAATATTATAAATATACATTCATAATAAATTGGTATTATAATAAGTAATAAAGAAAACTACCTACTAATTTAAAATTAAAGTATCTTTCGAGTTCCTTATCTGACCATAGAACTAAATTCTTACTTAGAATTAAAGTTTTTTAGTACCATGTATACAGATACAGCTCGACGAAGAATCTGAAATTGTACATCAAAAATTAGTTTAAACCCTGTAAAAAATGTATGTCAAACGTTTACAACGCAATAAGTTTTTATATGTTTGAAACTGAGTGGGGCTGACAAAAAGTGCTATATCGACCAAGTGCCTAGCCTATGTATTTTTACTACTACTACTAAACTACTAGTACTACTACAACATTATCATTCGCAAACTAACTAAGCTTCTGCATCACTAGCTATGACTCGCTTATTCGTTGTGGAAACGATAGCGTTCAAGCGAGAAAACCCGAGAAACTCACCGTATCAGGTTTATTTTGGATCTCGAAAATCACAGTTCTAAACTGGTTTGGAACAGGCGTAGTTGCGACTGCAGTACTGGGCATTGCCCAGTTGCAACTGTGTCGGTTCCAAATCAGTTCAGAACTGCGATTTTTGAGATCGAAACAAACCTATTACTAACTGTGTCACTAACGCAGATGCCTATAGTGTTTGCGAATGCTTTATTGCTGCTGCTGCTACTACTAGTTCCACTAATAGTATGCTTAGTAGTACTTTATTAAGAATTGCTTACCAAAACAAAAGTTTGCAAAGAGATCACGGCAATCTTTCCAGCATTAAAATGGCTAGGTTTCTTAGCTCTTATCATCATCATAAATAACATAAATTTAACTGGTTTTGGTAAACTGTACCAATCAGTTTTGAATATGTAATTTAATAAAGTTGAGCTTTCCTCTTCGACGTTATGACCATAATAAGTAAAGGCAAATATTTCCAGCGTAATCGCTAAATTAAAGATCATCATGCTTAAGAATTCAGTACTTAGAGGGTTAACCTATAAATATATAATCATTGAAAAAAAGATCTGAACATTTTTCTGGTTGCTCCAACTTGAATTCTGGTAAGGGCGACCACAAATTGTGGTTACCAGAAACACAACTTACATTTTTATGATCTGGGTGCTTACCATTGTAGTTGACCCTTACCAGACTTTTTTTGCTCAAATTAAGAAATGTTAGGTTTTATTGGTACAGACTAATTATGAAATTATTTTGGTTTATACTAACCACGCTAAGTTGAAACAGTGAAAAGGAAATTATAATCAAATTTCCCAAAAACTGAACCATTAATATAAATGAATACTCATTTTCCATTTCGCTGCAAAAATCTACAAGAGACTGATGATGAATTACGATACTTTTACAAATTTTTTCAGCTATTTCATCTAAATCTTTTGTATAAAAATCAGCTTTGGACACATTAAAATTTATAGAAATATTTTTAAAACCAGGATTTAGTATATTTCTATTGGATTTTATAGTTTTTAACTTAGAATGTTTTAATAGATCACGCAAAGATAACTTAATAATTTTAAACTGGGCCCTTATCAAAACCATAAAATTAAAGAATACAGAATCAGCTGAAGCTGAAATAAATCCTAATGTCGTAACGCTTATTATTTGATATGCCCATCCAATGGTATAGTTTAGTTCAAAATTTGTATCGAAGGGTAGCCAGCATTTGTATGGCATAGTTCTGATATGTTTTACTGTTGTTACGTTTTGACTACTATCATATATTTCTTTAAATGTTCCTTTGTCAGTAATTGCATATACTCCCCGAAGTAATATAACTGTAGCAATCATGAAAAAGCAGGACCTCATCTAAAAAAAAACACAAGAAAAACAAACTAAAATAATTACAAATTTAAAAAAAAAATCTTTTTGCGAAAACCGAAAAAATTATTTTTTTTATACTCAAAAAAAAATTAAAAAAATACACAAAGAATCTTGTTTTAAAAAGCTGTATACTCGTAGCGAAGAAGATTTAGTGAGGGGAGGAAAGGCAAAAATTACAACTTTTTTAGCCTATGCAACTTTTTTCTTCGACAAAAAAGTTAATGACTAAAAAAAATTCACACCCATGAAACATGCAACTCTTTTACTTTTTTTATCGAGAAAAAGTTAATAACTAAAAAAAAGGTCCCCACCCTTTCGTTCGTGAAATATGCAACTTATATTTTGAATCCATTAAATATGCAACTTTTGATTTTGAACCCATGAAATACTGTTTTCTTCGAAAAAAAAGTTAACGACTAAAAGAAAAAGGTCCCCACCCTTTCGTGAAATGTGCAACTTCTATTTTGAATCCAGGAAATATGCAACTTTTTTTTTTGAATTCATAAAATATACAACTTTCGTAGGTATTCTGAATACATAAAATATACAACTTCGATAAAAAAGTTAATGACTAAAACAAAGATCCCCACCCTTCGTGAAATATGCAATTTTTCTATTTTAAATCCATAAAATATGCAACTTTTGTATTTGTATTTTGAATCCATGAACTTTTGAATGATTTTAAGATAGGTGGGGTCTATGCTTCCCCCCTATTGTTATGTTTGATCAAAAAATATCAAGAATCAGTAGCAATTTATGAAAATATAATAGATATAGCCTAATTAGAGAAGTCCAAATCAATTGTAACATTTGATTTGGCAGAGATTTATTATATCCTCAACCGAAAACACGAAAGTAAGGTTATGTTTATAATAACATATTTTTGGCCGTTACTTTAGTACATTTTTAAAGCACATAAATGCTGATGTGTCACTACTTGTGTGGATTACTTGGGTTCACATTAACTTACATAAACATAATTAAATCTTAGAGCTTCGTCAATTAAAGTATACTCAGCTTTTCCATTTCTTTTCATGCTGGGTGCATAGATACCACTTTGAAGTTTCCCCATCATTTTCCATAATGATTTTCGCTTCACAAAGAGTACTACTATTTTTAAAAGAGCTTAAATAAATAAATTTTATTAAAAACTTCAATATGATCCAGAACTTTTCCAGTCTTAGTTCTTCAAGTAAAGGAATAAATTGCGATAACGTATACCGGGTTTCTCAAGGGTGGCTCGCCCCTATAACATTTTTATTCCTAGAGGTAAAAGAATGAAAAAGACCATATTTTTAGTTATATCACCAAACGTATTTTTTTTAACTTCCGGCTTAACCGGAAATGACCCCAACTTTTTAATTTTAAATGGAGTACCCCGTATATTTTTACATATTTGGATTGATTCTCCATTAAATACATAATTTTTTTACTTTTTTGTTTAACCTCGTAGTATTCTACTTAATTAAGCATCCCCTAAGTCCAGGACTTGTGTGGGCTAGTAGTAGAGGGAACCACCGGCTTCAATTGACTTTCGAACCAATTTGTAGAGAGTGTTCGCTTCCCTTACGCCTTCGCCAAATTTCAATTATTAATTAACTGAAAAAGGCAAATCGGCGCCGGTGAGAATCGAACTCACGCTATTTGTGTATAAAAAATCTAAGGTACTTGAAAACAGACTTACTTAAAACTTGTGTAACAAAATAACATATTCCAAAAGTAATCTTTTCCATGTCCTTAATGTCGTAGAACATATCCCAACCTTCAAGAAGCACATATCCATAGGTGAAAAGGGTCAATACAACAAGGGAATATATGCGATAAGAAAATAATAATTTTTTATTTCTAATTGGTTCTAAATCAATCCCAAGAAAAAATAGCAATTTTACATATAATCTAAAATATGATTCTGAAATTTTAACTTCGTTCATTTTTTGTTTATTTTTCGTTTATCTAATAATTTTATAATGAGGGAAACATATTTTTTCCTACTTTTATATTATTACTAGTTTAAAGGTGTAACATAATTCATAATTAATATACCTACATTTTGTAAATCTGTTTTAACTTTAATTATAACTTTAAAGTTTTAGTAGAAAGTTTGAAAGTTTTTATTTTATTTTTTTATAAAATTAACTAATATAATCTCCATTCATTTCCAAGAAAACTTTATTACAAAATAAAGACTACAGGGGAAAAACGATCATAGGGGCATGTTTTCAAAACATTGATTTTACTGGTTTTACATTGGCCCCCACTTTGGGAAAGGGAATTGCAAAAAGTTTAGTTTTTTAGTTTTTTTTTAGGTGATACCTACCCTTCAGTAGATACACCCCGGCATTCAACTGTATCGGTTATAGCCTATTTTTATGTAGTTTTTAAAGCAGTAAATATTTTAGCAATTATGAAGTTTTTATGATCCTTTTAGAAAATGCTGAATAGTCGCATTTCTCTCATTCATCCAATAATAACCTTGGCCATTTGGTACTTTTGCCGCCTTTTCACGGAGCAAGTTTGGTGCTATGCAAGTTTGCTGCAAGGTATAGCAAGAGAACATTTACACGGTGATTTGTCTTGCTTGATCGTTTACACGGTGCAAATTTGTCGTCATATATTGCTAATTGAAACATTGCAATGCATTGCTGTCAACCAGAAAATTCGGAAGCTTGTTGACAAAAACCTAACATAGCATTTTGTTTTTAGAGAATAAAACACATGACCCAATTAAATCCAGTTCAAAATACCGAAACAATCAAACCTAACTTAGCATTTGCTTTTACAGCAAATAAAACACAGGATCCAATTTAAAACACAGAAACACAATCAAAAAACAATTAAAAACGACAAAACAATCAAAAACGAAAAAAAAAAACAATAAAAAAACGACAAATGGATGAGTTTCGCCCTCTTTGGTTATTTTTTTCCAGGTTGGTACCACGAAAATTACTATAAAACTTTCCGCCGAAAAATAGAACATGTTCTAAATATTTTGATTGCTCGAAAATAGCATCAAACTTGCCTGTAGGTATGCGCAGTGACTGAATCATTGCTGAAACAAACTTGCATAGCACCAAACTTCCCTACAGATTTCTCCGTGAAAAGGCGCCTTTAGGTAGTTTTATGGAGGCTCGCATCAAGACCGTTGCTCAAGTGATGCGTAAAGTGCTCACATAGGTAGAGAATATATAGAGGAAATAAACGTTTGCGCAGGGTTCTGCGCTGCGTAATAACAATAGATAGAAAATTGACATCTAAACGGTAAAAATGGCGGTTCTACGTTGCCAACACCATTTCAACCATATAATTTTTAATTATAAAAACCAATATATTTCCAATATTTTGCTACAAATTTTAATAAGAACACTCAAAGATAGCATAAATTTACATTCAAACCGTTTAAATGCCAGCAAACGTAAATTGACATGGGTAGGAGGTCCGACAACGCTGCACTGTCATTTCGTTATGAAATCGAATAATTGGTGATATTTTGTTTCTGGCGTTGTTTGTGGTATTTGCGTGTCTTTATAGTTTTATTTTGTTTATAGTGTTAAAATTTTTGACTTAAAAATTACTTGTTTTGTAAAGACTTGTAAAAATGTGAAAAACCTTTTTTAGGTTTGGTTTTTGTTTACAAATTTTGACGTTTAAAAGGTAAAAATGGTGGACTAAATTTTACACACCTAATGTGTTTCTGTCTTTATCTAATACCCACTATAGTTTCTCTACCTATGTGAAAGTGCTACTTGGAGCATTCTTTCATACAGCATCGCCCGGGCATTACATTAAAAACAATTAATTTTAGGATTTATCATCAGTGAAATAAATTTATTTTGCTTCACAACTATACTTTATAATCTAACGAATTTATTAAATTAAAAACATTATTTTTTACAATATTTTTGTTAGATCTATCAGACTTGTTGAATTTTTTAAAGTTTCAAAACTTTCAATTTTGTTTCCTGTGTATTTTTTATTTTCTCCCCTCTACTCTTTAAATTTAATTAGTTATATAAATCTAAGTACTTGTTTTAAATATTTTCAAAGTTTACAAAAGTAAAACTTTTCTGGATAAATTATAAATATGAAACAACTTTTTTTTTTCGGTTTCGTACATAAATATGGGTTAGGTACCCTACCTACGTAGTATTCTCCCCTACTACGCTAGAAATCAGTGACTCCATTTGTCCCATAGCAACGTTTTCAGGTCAACTCTGATGTAATATTTTGAAAACGCTGCTATGCGACAAATGGAGTTACTGCTTTCTAGCGTAGAGGGCAGTATTGTAAACGGCAATTAAATATTTGTGGACTAAAAATTTTGTTGTCATAAACAGATTTTTGGTTAGGGGGAAATACCAATTAATGGGACATATTATTGAATGAAACATTGTCCCTTCCTGAACTATGCTTCGTAATTTTTGGTTTTTGCTACCATACATAGATGGCCATACATGTTCAGTTAATAAATAATAAAAAACGGCAAAAAGTCAGTTTTACCAGGTCAAAAGTAATCTTTTTAATAATTTTGAAATTTTTTTGACAAAAAGAAATTGTTTGAATTTGTTTTATGTAATAGTCTAGAACAACACGAAACATATACCAAATAATCGAATATAGATAAAGGTAAATATTTTTAGCCAATTTTTTTTGATAATATTGAATGGGTCAAATTTCGTTTCCTTGAATGGGACAACTATTTTACTGCATATTTCATTTCCATTTATATTTTTTAAATAAGAATTCACTCTAAAGGAGTAGTAAGTGTTTATGACACTACCCATACAACAATTTAATTTAAAACAGAACTCAAAACAAACTAGTATTTAATATTGATTCAAGAAAACATGAACCAAAGTTTGGTAAAATTATTTAAAGCAAATTCTATGTAAAAAAAGAATGTAAGACTTTAGAAGCAATTTTGTAATGAAATTACATTATAAGTTTATTGTTATTAGTAATAGTGATTCATGATTTGTTATCTTTAATAGCAATTTTGTATTTATGTCCCATTCAAAACACCCTGTTCTTGAATGGGACAAGTTAGTTTTTTTTTTTCAATGAGTTTAGTTTTGCTAAAAATAAATATTATTTAGATTTAACACTTGGACTGTGTTCTTTTATTTCCAAATATAGTAAATACCTAAAAAAAAATACTTAATAATAAAAGATTAAAAATAAAATTTTGGCAGTCGTTTAAAAAAAAGTGTCCCATTCATGGGTATCACCTTCTATACTAAACTATTTATCTTACTTTAGTGTGTCCATGATTTAAAAAAATATATTATTACATAAAAAATATAATTATTCTAGGTATAAATTATTAATCCGTACTCTTAACTACATATAGGTATCACTATATAGGCATTACTAACTGGGCCATGATTTCGATGCTTTTATTGTATTTTTCTGGGATACACCAGAATATAAATATATCTACAGAAAAAAAAAGATTGCTTTAACCAAGGACACGTATCTTTCGATATGTTCAAGGACATTGGCATTGGTTCAAAGAAATGCTAGCATTGAAATAAGAGTATATGGCTTTGAACATATCGAAAGACATGTTTCCTTGATTCAAGGAATCCTTTTTTTCTGTGTCTGTTTGGACTTTTTGGCGTATATAAAAGTGCACTTTGGTCAGGGCGATACCCAAAAATGGCATTAATTCGGCTTTTTCAGCTATCGTGTTTACAAAAATCGTGACATCGGACAGACAGACGAACGGACAGACGGACGGTTGCTTATTTTTTCATGAAACTAATTTATATCCAAGAATTTTTTTGTCTAGGACGATTTTTGATTTTTTTTTTTTTTTTTTGAAAATTCAAATTTAATATTCTAGCGCTGGCTCTGTAAATAATATAATAATAGTTTTCTAAATTTTATTTTTCGGAAAGTCACAGGATATATAGTATGGTACGATCCTCACCCAAGATCATTCAGAATGATTCATTCTTATCTGAAGATCCTTATAAACAAAGATCATATGGCAAGTACAAATTCGACATTCGACGTTTAGAAAATGACTTCCTTCTGGCCAAAGAAAAATATTTTATCCACCCTCATCAAACCTTATATCCCACCTGTGCAACTATTTATTTAATTTTTGTTTTTTAGATTTTAAATCATTCAAATTTCCATATTTTTAAATATTCTCACAGTCCTGAATCTTGGCATAATGTGCCCTTATCCTAGCTACATTTTATATTAAAAGAATGATTTTAAACAAAATCATGGTGTGATTTTAGTTCAAAAGAACCAAAATGTATAGTTATAATCATTCTATTCTTTTTCAAAAAAGGACTGTTGAAGAAACTCAGACATATATTCTGAATTTTTAACCAGAGTTGTTTAACAGTATATTTTTAACAAACTAAGGGCATATCCACAGGCTCGCATAACAACATAGTACATAACAATGCGATGCCGTGATTGGCTTGATGTGCCGCCATGTATCTTGTAAGCCAATCACGACATCGCATTCTTATGTTTTATGTTCTTGCAAGCTTCTGGATAGGTCTTAATGTGTATATATTTATATATTTTTTTGTATAACTTTCTTTTTCAACCTGTTGTGCTCGCAACGTATTTTTTTCCTTTTCTAAAACTTACAAGGAACTCACTGTTGATTGTTCTCTTTTGTAAAATTTTGATGCATTTTTTTTTGACAAAATAAAACATAAAATACTACAAAAATAATTACATTTAACCATTGTTTGGTTATGTTGCTCTCAATGACAAACATAACCCGTCATATATGAGGTGGAAAGGAAAAAGGGACCTCTTGTAGGCGATGTCAATTTTTCAGTACAGTAGGTTAGGCTAAATGTGACACCCAGGGTAATTGTAACATGCCCTGTTATAATTCGTCTAATCAAGTTTAAATCCAATCGAAATTTTAAGCGCAATATTTAATACTGTCAAAAACCTAATGCCAGAGTTGGATTGGATCTAAACTAGTTTAGAAGAATTATAACAGGACATGTCACAATTAACCTGGGTGTCACATTAAGCCTAACCTACGGTACAGTCGAAATTAGTGGTTTGGGTCAAAATTATCGTTTTCCGATTTTTGCTATTTATTATAGTTCAGTTTGTCCTTTACAAGTTGCAATGGATTACAAAACCTTTTGTTTCATACCTTAATTATTTCTTAAATAAAAAATTAAGATTCCGTGTTGTTTTGATTATTTAAGTGTGTTTTTCTCATAGAGCCCGTTGTCATTTTATAAAATTCAAATGCCCGTAACTTAAACAAAATAAATTATATAGACATGATTTTTGCACCAAATTGTTCCGAATTTAGAGCTTAATTCAAAAATATCAATAACTAAAAACCGGAAATTGCCGACAAGAGGTCCCTTTTTCCTTTCTGCCTCAAATATAGAGGTAAAATCTAAAACCAAAACAGGTTAGAAAAAACTATTTTCTGTCCTTGGTTAGGAAAAGGTAACCCTTTTTCATATTTTGACTCCAAATATTTGACTTAAATATATATTTTTTTTATTTTAGGGAATCAAAAATACTGTTGATCTCGTAAATTTATTTTTTTATTGCGGATATAAATAAATAATAAATAAGGTTATAAAAAGTGTTTTAATGCCTATTTTAACAATTAATCCATCAAGGTTAAGTACCAATTTTGTACTGCTGCCCGCGGCTTTTAATAATTTTGTACTACCTAAAGGTTAATACATTGTTTTACGCAGTAAAGGTACCGTACCAACAAAGCAGTTAAAAAGCCTTTGGGCACCATCGCGTAATTCGTTTTACTGTATTGACTGCCTTAATAAAATCAATCAAATACGGGCATTTTGATACTCCTCGTAAATATAGAGCTAGAAGAGTATTCATCCCCAGCCGTCTTGAAGGAGCGAGAATACTTTCTCATAAAAAAACTTATGTCCAGAAACAATTTATTACATTTTGGGGAGGGGTTATGAAAAAGATGATAACATTTTTAGTGTAATTTTATTTTACCTTTTTTCCTACTGGGAATATTAAAAAAACTCGTAAAAAATTATGTACACAAACAAGTTATTACCTTTTAAGGAAATGTAAAGTCATGGAAAAAAAATAAAAAATTTTATGTAATTTTATTTTACCTTATGTGATTTTCAAATTCAAATTCAAAATTTTCTTCTATTTTTAATAATAAAGAAGTTATGTCCAGAAACCTTTTTTACATTTTATGGGAGAGGGGGAGTTTCTACATTAACAATATCAAGGTAACAAATCATCAGTGTGCGATTTAGACCATTTGCTTTTCAGGATATATTTAATTCACTCTGTTTTTGCTGTAGATTTAGATTAACTTTATAAATTTAGCTCCATTTATTCACTAAAAAAAACGTCAATAACATGATTCATCCTGAAGAATTATGAAGCTTTTTCATGAATTTTTTTTCTCAGCTTCCCCCTCATTCACTTTTATTATCACTCTCAGAGCAACACAACAAAAAATGTTTTTCGGCGGTGTAAGGTGGTCATTTTTTGATTTTAATATAAAATAATAAAATTATAAAAACTAACTGCCTAATTTTATGTTTTCTATTGTTAAAGTGTTTTCTGTTTAAAAAAGGCACTACTTTTTTTTATTTTCGGTATTCAAATCCTGTGAAGGTCTTTAATGTTACCGACAACAGTGACGCACCCAGGAGGAGGCTGGCAGACAGCAGCTCCTCCCCCCTAAGCCCTCAAATTTAGTTTTTTTAAATGATTTTTTAACTATTTTGCTTGTAACATTTTTAAAAAAAATTGCCTGCGGCCCTTATATTTGGATTTTTGTTAATAGAATTTATAAAAAAATTGATCCATTAAACTAGAAAATGTAAAGCATCAATATTTTTTAAAAAAATTCCCTGCGGCACTAAGCATGATAAGTTATATTTTAAAAGCTTTCCTCTACCCATTTAATATTTTATAAAATAATTAAATTTTCGAATTCTTAAAAATTACTTATCCTGAAAAACTGTAAACTGTAAGAAAAATTGCATGCGGCCCTAATTTTAATTAGCAATAATGTACAATTTAACTTGATACATTTTTCAAAATTACTTCAAATTCTGAGGTGTCTGAAAAATGCAAAACCCTAACATTTTTAAAAATTTTCTCCTGCGGCGCTGAACATGATAAGTTGTGTTTTAATGGGTTTCACCAACCCATTTAAAGTTTTATAAATAATTGGCTTTTTAAATTCTTAGAAATTTCTGGTCCTGAAAACTGTATACTCTAAAAATTTTCGCCTGCGACGTTAAACTTGAATACCGATAATGTGATATTACAATTTTAATTAATAAATTTTATAAAATTATTTACATATCTGCAAGTTCTGATATCTCCTTCAAACTTTAACGTGAAAGTTCTAAAGAAAATTTACTGCAACAATATTGCAAAAAGTCTAACTACACCCTTGTTTGTGACTTGGCAAAAACTTTTTATTGATTGTGTTAAAAAACTAAATAGGCTTGCCACCGTAAGAAAAATCCCTGGCAGTCTCTGGCTCAACCCCCCAAAGAAAAAACCTTGGGCGCCACTGACCGGAAATTTCAAAACGAAGCATTAAAGTTGTTACATATAGTAGTTTTTTTTTAGCCAATTTTACAATTTCTTATCTTGTTTAGTTTACTTTACAGTGTGATAAGTGGTTATTTACGGTCGAAAGTTATCGACAACATAATAAACTGACAGCCAATTCATAAAAATATATTGCACAGTAAATACGATGTTGCTGAGGTCGGGCAAAAATAATTGACAGAATTATAATTAATAACCTCACTTAAATTTTTATGTTCACATCTCTATAGATCTATGGGCTGTTACAGAACTCCGGATTCTCACTACCAAAAGGACCTTATATTTGAACATATTTAAAGGATATAATATAATATTTATTCTATTGATTATTTCATAAATATTGTATTGACTATTTCACAAACAATATATAGGCCAATCAAAACCTTGCATTTTTAGTTTCTAACCAATCAGATTAAAATTAATCTGATAATTTTTGCACAAATGCAATTATCACTTGGTTACTATGGAAACAAGAAACTGACAGTTAGTAGTAGTAGTAGTAAAAGGTGGGTAGGCTCCGACGCCTGACAAGTAGGCCCAATGGCCCTTTTTGTCTGCCCCAAGATTACCTACCCAACCTGCTGCCTATCCTCCCTCTTCCTGAATCTGCCAGACCTTCTGATGAAGTTCATAACATCTGACCAGGCTAGGAGGCTCATCTCTTCCTTCGCTAGTGTTACCACTCCGAAGACGTCTTGTCTGAGCCTGCCCAGAGCCTCACACTCCCCTATGAAGTGGTAGGGCGTTTCCTCGTCCATCCCACACCCAGGGCAGGTCGGATCGTTTACCGTCCGCATGAGGCTTAGGTGTCGCATAAGCCCACAGTGGCCCGTAAGGACCCCTGTAAGGAGGCTTATGGTTGCTCGGCCCCTTCCTAGTAGCCAGACCGACCTAGCTTTGCTTGGCCTGGTCAGGAATTCCTTTGCCTGCCTGCAACCGCTAAGCTCGGTCCAGTGTTCTTTAAGCTGACTTTCCACCCAAGCGTTGAGGGCAGTCTTCACTTGTTTCCTTGTGATACCGAGGATTGGTTCAGGACCCAGGCAGGGCTTTCCGGCACCCAGTCTGGCGAGTTCATCCGCCCTCTCGTTGCCTGGAATGCCGCAGTGACCTGGTACCCACACAAGGTGAACTCTTTTTGTTCTTGCCAGCTCATCCAGCTCTCCAGCGCACTCCTGCACCAGAGCGGATCTTGTTGCGGGTGCGCTAAGAGCTTTTAAAGCTGCCTGGCTATCCGAGCAGAAGTATACATCTGTCTCGTTGCCTGAACGTACTGCCTCACACCTTGCCGCCTCCTGTATAGCGAAGACCTCCGCTTGGAAGACTGTGGGGTACATTCCTAGCGAAAAGCTTTCCTGTACCTCCCTGTCCTCAATGCAGAATCCTGCTCCCGATGTCTGTGTGCTTGCCATACGGGAACCGTCTGTATAGCACACCACGGATGTCGGGGCGAAAGCAACCTGCTTTCTCTCCCACTGTTCCTTACTGGGAATTGTGAGAGTGAATTTCTTGTTATACCTAAGCTGATCTTCAGCCTCAATCACTTTGATACTGCTAATAGGGATTTCCTTTTTAGCGATCTCTGCAATCTTGGTGTGACCATACGTTGCTTCTCCTCCCAGCCAGCATCCAGCGTCTCGCATCCTCAGGTGGCTGGCCATCGCTTCCTTCTTTATCCAAGATGGAAGCGGGGGCAGCCCCAGTAGGGCTTCGAGCGCGGCTGTAGCGGTCGTCCTCATAGCGCCAGTAATCCCTAGACATGCTAGTCTTTGGATTTTACTTAGCGTTCTCGCTACCATGGCTTTGCTGACACTTGGCCACCAGACCACCGAGCCATACTGCACTCTGGGTCTGATGACTGCGGTGTAGATCCAGTGGAGGATCTTTGGGCTCATGCCCCAGCTTTTGCCAACCACCCGGCGCAGATGCCAAAGAGACGCTATCGACTTGTCTACGACTTTGTCGATGTGCGCCTTCCAGGTGAGCTTACTGTCTAGGGTTACCCCTAAGTACTTAACCTCTTGAGCAAGCTCTAGTGGCCTACCGTACATTGTGGGTGCCCTGAATCCCTGTATCTTCCTTTTGTTGGTGAAGAGGATCATCTCTGTCTTTGCTGGGTTGACTGAGAGTCCGTTCTCCTCACACCAACTTTCTATAATCCTGCAGGCGGTTTGCATTCTATCGCAAACAATGCCTAGGAACTTTCCTGTGATCAGTACTGTCCCGTCGTCTGCATATGCCTGCACATACAGCCCCTCAGCGGTCAGTCTCCCAATAAGACCGTCCATTACTAGACACCATAGGTGGGGAGAAAGGCAGCTGCCTTGTGGGCAGCCGCCTCTGACCCCGATGTCCAGTTGGCAGTCTCCTAGGGAGGCCATGACCCTTCTTTCCTCCAGCGCAGACTTTACCCAGCTAATAAGTACTGGTGGGGTGCCTCTGGCTCGTAATGCGCTGCAGATTTTCGACGTTTTTGCCTTATCGAATGCGCCCTCTACATCAAAGAAGAGGGCTAACGCCCACTCTTTCTGATGTAATGCCTTTTCAATCCTTTGTGCTAGGGCGTGAAGAGCCGTTTCAGTCGACCTTCCTCGCCTGTATGCGTGCTGCCTTTTGTGGAATGGGTGCCTTGATAGCACTTCTTCCATTAGGAACCTGTCTACTATCCTTTCCAACGTTTTGTGAAGGAAGGAAGTTAGACTGATGGGTCTGAAAGATTTTGCCTTTGTGTAGTCTTTTTTCCCAGCTTTTGGGATAAAGACTACTCTGGCCCTCCTCCATTCCCTCGGGACATATCCCAGCGCTAGACTGGCTTTGAAGATCCTTTTCACCGCAGGCATAAGGACTTCCAAGCCTTTCTGTAATAGCGCCGGAAATATACCGTCTGGTCCCGCTGCCTTAAATGGTAGGAACTCGTTTACCGCCCATTTGATAGAGCCATCGCTAATCACACCCTTGGCCAGCGTCCAGTCCCCTTGTGGGGGCCGTTGCCTTTCCTCGGGTGCGTTCTGGATGGCTCCCTCTCCTGGGAAGTGAGTCTCCAGCAAAAGCCTTAATGACTCCTCGCTGGAGTTGGTCCATCTACCATCTTGCCTTTGTAGGGATCCTACTGTCTTGTTAGATTCTCCGCTTACTGACAGTTACTGACATCTTATTAATGTTATATTTTTGCATTGTTTTTAATTTGTTAAGCTTACCTTTAGTTGATTTATTTTTATTGATAAGCAATATAAATGCTTATTTTATTACCAAAACATCCTAGGTATAAACCCTAATTAATTTCAAATCATTATTATATTTTATGCACTTTCCATCTTAAAAGCTTTAAATCACTAATATTCATAAATTTTAATTTATTTGATATAATCTTGGTATTAAAAACAGGCCACTCAACACTAATTTAAACATTTATTTCTATGGTTTAATAAAAATATATTATTAATATATTTAGTAGAGAAGTAAATAATTCACTTCTTTTAAATGACGGAAATCAAAACATCAAATGACTGCGATGGTACCAGTACAGCGTTGCCAAACTTAGAAACCGACCGCAAATTGTTTTTTTTACGGGTGGAAACACCCGTTATTTTATTTATTTTCAGTTGAAAACTAAAAGGTAAAGATATGACGTTATAACATTTAGCACCTCACAGCTGATTTTTTCAGGATCGTTGAATGAAAATATTAAAAATCAGGTAGTAACCTTTTCCGACAAAAATTTTCGGGCAATACCGTTGTCGCACGCCCTAAAGTTAAGGGTCGGTCCCAAAAAAAAAACATCCCTCTACCGAGATTTTTATTATGTAAGAAATTGTTTGACGGGACATAAAGAACACATATACAAAGTCTCAACGGTGAGGTAATAAAAAAAATTATACTGGGCTTGGGCTCCCAGACTATACTGTTCTGTGTGTTGAAAAATAATTTAAGAGTTTCTCCATGCTAATTCTTGTTCAGGTACCTAGTGAAAGTTACTCAATAACACCCTGTATTTATTTAATAAAATTCCAGTTATAAGTATTAGGTTATATCTGAAGAAAAAATGCTTTCTCTGAATAAAAAATAAAAAAAATTAAACATAATTTTATATATTAAGCGTAAACTGAAGTCGTTCATTAATAATTCATTCCACATATAAATTTTAAAGTGCCCCCAATAAATGACTCGTGGCGTTTCTTGATAAATGTATTAATTTTACATAATTCTACATAGTCTCAATTTCACACTAGGGTTAATATATTTGCATTTTTTCCCAAAACATGCCGATTTCCAGCAAAGATCTTAGCAGGCGATTATTATCAAACCAACAAAATACATAATTCAACACCTTCCAGGCGTTAAAAAGTAAACACTTTTAAACGCATTTAAATATTAATACATATGGATTTTTAAAAGCTTTAAATCAGTTTGTTACGATGGAAAATTAAACGAGATATGCTTTGTAAGCCACTGCATACCCTTCATCATCAGTAGTTTGTTTGGATATTTAAGAGACACTCAGTGCCTATGGCTCATTTGTCAAAAATATGAATAAGTTTAAATGGATATTTGGGGGAGTGAGTCTCTGCTCACTGATGCTGGAGTTGCATCTGTCATGAATTTGCGAAAGTGGTGTGGTGGAGGGATGGGGATGAGGAGGGTTGGAATATGGAGGGGAGGGAGGTGTGGAGGGGAGTGTGACTAGCTCACTGAAGCTGAAGAAGCATTTGTCCTGAATTGGTGTGTACCATTACTGGTTGAGGACGTTATTGATCTTTTTGTGAGTATAGTGGATTTCATGATCGTAATCGAGAAAGTTTGATATGAGGGGGTTTGGGTGATCTAAATTGTCTTGTAGACAAGACTTGCTGTGACGGATGATTTCCGTTTTTAGGAGGGGCATGTCGAGATCTCTGTGTATTTGGGTGTTCCTAATGAACCAGGGGGCATCGAGGCATATTCTGAGTACCTTCTTTTGGAAGGCCTGAAGTTTGGCTGAGAGCTTTTTGTTAAGGGTGATTTTTTTCCAGGCAGGGGCTCCGAAGTTTTTTTTTGATTTTACCTATTGGGGGGTAGAGTTTGAAGAGGCGGCAGTTGGCTGTTTGGAGGGTGTTTTTAGAGTGACACAGGAGAGGAAACGTCAACCGTTAGTTAATTGGAAAATTTTATTTCTTGTGGCAAAAGTTGTGTGTGATAATTTATTTATGATCTATCGTGGTATAAAAAAACGCACAGACTTTTTAAATGTTGTTTAGAATTCTATAAAAATAGATGTATAAAAATAAGACATTTGCAATTATTCTAGAGTTTTACTAGTAAATAAGCACTTCATAGGAAATAAATATAATTATCTAGAAGAAATTACTTTTTTCCGCGAACTAGTTAGGGAAAGTTCAAGTATTACGTAACGCAAATTTTGATCATTTTGGACTTTTTATGGAGTACGGTTGTTATAAAGAAGCCTACTCTGAGTAGGAATTCTATAGTAGCTACTCTGAGTAGGAATGCTATAGAGTAGGAATGTTATGGAGTAGGGATGCTAGGGAGTAGAGAAATTGAGATTAAGTATTTTAGTCTGCCTATTTTTTGAGGATTTGGATTTGAAAACCAACGTATAATACTCTTCTAGCACTAGAGCTATGGAGAGTATAATAAAAATGACAATAACTTATAGGAGGCCTTTCATGTTGATTTATCTGGTAAATTTTTGCATAAAATACCCATTTGATAATATGTACCAATACCTTCAGATTATAAAAAAGATATGTTTAAGTAAACAAAAGATGTACCATAAAATTTTAATTTTCATTGTGTTAAAAAGTGAGCTTACTGTGAAAAGAGGCAAAAATAATTCGGAATTGGTAGTTTATGATACAAAGGCAAAAAGTTGAGTTTTCAGGGCGATTAGGTAGATTGCCACCAGAGCTCGGAGAGCGAGGTTGGCAATCAGACTAATCAGACTAATTTATATTTGATTATAAAAAGGCCGACTTCGTTACATTCTACTCCAGTATCTTCAAATTCACTTCGGACGTCTTCCTTAGAAGAGCTACTGGTAGTTTTATCTCTAATATCCTTTTCAGTTATTTTCTTTAGCAAGGTTTTCTTTAGAAAATTTTTATACTCCAGTTACCCCAAGTATAAAATAATTCGGAGTAGCTGGGTGATTTATTTTCACGAATAAATATTCATATAAACGTAGGTCCTATGTTTCTTCTTTCAGAAGTTATAGCATTTTTTAAAATTTTTAAGTTGAAAAACGTAGTAGCCAAAGTTTAGCAAAACGAAATTTAGCAACTATCATTCTAAATCATCACCTGTCAAAAATAGTTTGTTTATATGAATGGTCAGCGCTACATTTAGATTAGATAAAGAGAGAGATACAACAGAAGGAGACAACGTATAATTATTGTTGTTTTAAATGAAAATTATGCTGATTTTAGGTATTCATTAACCTTTTCAAATTTAATTTAAAATATTATTTTTACCTAAAACATGCATATAGTATATTAAAGTACTAGTATCATAACATACGTTTTTAGCGCACGAGTACAAGTTTAGAAAACGAGCCGCTTGCGGTGAGTTTTCTAAAGTACTAGTGCTCTAAAAACGTGTTATGAAACGAGTGCTCTATACAATTTTTTCTATTTTGCTCTAAAATTTAAAAAACTTACATTTAAATTGATGACTGATTTAGGGATTTTTGTTTTGGGTTGGGATTACAGTTTACACTAGGTTTAACATTCTAAGAACAAATTATATTTTGATATATTTTACAGTCATCTCTTCTTTTTTCACTGCAATTAACCAGTTCACAATTTTAACACGGTAAAAAGTAACCCAAACACAAAATTTTGTAAAAAATTAAACTTTAAATCGACATTGACATTTGCAAGCAAAACGTCAAGAGATAGGCTTTTGTATGTTGCCAACCCAACAGAAAAAAAAAGTACAGACCTCTTATGGGCCTATAAGAAAACGCAAAATGCGTGTGATTATGAGCTCATAAGAGTCGCAAAATAGAAAAAGTTTATTTTAAAACATAATAATAATTATACTTTTGTCTCCCTCTATTCTCTCTTTATCTAATCTAATATAGCGCTGACTATTGACATAAACAAACTATTATTGACAGGTGATGATTTAAAATGATAGTTACTAAATTTTGTTTTTGCTAAATCATGGATACCCACTACGTTTTTTAACTTACAAATTTAAACTTCCGAAAGAAGAAAGATAGGACCTACGTTTTTATGAACATTACTTCATGAAATTAAATCTTTTTTTCTTTGCCAAAGTTCGTAAACAGGCTAATAAATCACTATGTATATCACCTTGCATGTTGAATAAAATCCATAGTTTCAATAATATTATTGGAAAAATTCTATCTTGAAAAATTGAAAGTAAACTAAAGAGTATAAAAACTGTACAAAATATATATTTTAATGAATCTCACCATTATTTTACTTAAAAACCATGTTAAACAGTGTAATTTAATACAGGCATTTATATATTTAACCTATAATTTAAAAATAATACAATAAATATATTCCTTTTCTTTCGTCGGCTTTTTGAAAAGAATTGATCCAGTTTCTTTTTTATTCAGAATCATTCCGTATAATGAAGAAGTAGAAAATAGTCTTTACTTTCCCCTATCGTATCACTTAAAAACTGCAGTTTTTCATGTTTCCCATGGGAAATTCTTCTGCATATTAGTAAATTGTATTACTTTTTTACGTTTCTTGATGTTTTATAACACCAAGAGGTTTTTCGCAAAAATCTACAAAGCTGTTATTATTTTTTATTTATTTTTTTTTTGTTATAATTTTTTCTTTTTGTTGATTTTATTTTTTTTTCTTATTTTTTTTTCTTTTCTATATTTTATATTTATTTTTTCTTTATTTGTTGATGTTTTTTGGGAAGAGCGTTAAATTAAAACTCAAACAATTTTTTTAAACTCGTGACGTTTCGAGGGTAGTTTCCCGAGTCCTCAGACCTTTAATATAAAAGAAAAAATAGTATTAAAACTATATAAAATCAAGTTATTGTATAACCAAAATATTTTTTTGTGTTAACCAAAAATAATTAAAAACTACTTATAAAAATTTAAACCCAGTTTGAATTAGAGACATACATATATACACAATATAATAAATAAAACATTATTAAGGACTACACAATACTATTACACAAACGTATTTCGCTGACAGACAATTAAAACAATACTTCTTCTTCTACTGTATCCACTACAAGTATTTTTTCGTGGTTAATTTAAAATATATTTCACTAAGGGCCACTTGAACCAAATCTTAAACTGGGATTATCTCGACTAAACTGAGTTTAATTTAAACCAAGTTTAAAATTAAAACATCGTTGGTGCAAGTGGCCTAAAGTCCCTCTACGTCAGTTTCTCTATTCATTGCTTCCCGTTCTTTCTTTATAAAAATCATTTCAGCGAATATTTATTTTTCTAAAAATTTACCATAGGAAAGTATTTTTTTTGTCAGTATTTAAAATAAAACTCTTTGATGAAACAGTTTATAACTAGGTATTTTTTTATTTTTTCTTCTGAATAAAAAATATCAAATATTGAAATTGATATTGACGTGACATATAATATTATTAAATTGCTAGTATAAATTACTGGTAATCTTATACATACAGAGACACATTCTTTGGATGAAATCGATTACAGAAGAGAGCTACTGTTTGTCATTGGATACTTTAAATATCTACAATACAATATGTATAGATCTACATAGGCGTATTCTAAATATTTATTGAAGGGCTTAAAGAAGCTAAAACTGGAACTTACGCGAATCGAGAAATCAAGATGGTTTGTCTTGACTCGATTTTGAGAAAAAATCAAGAAAAGGTTATGATTTAAAAAAATAAGACAAGACAAAAGTAACGTTGTCTAAAGTCGATACTCTTGATCAATAACACAGTACAACAGAATAGTATATATTATTCTGTAACAAGTGTAATCCAGTCAAATAACGAGAAATTCCCATGTTAAATTGCAATTAATGTACACGGGCTGATATTTTAAAGGGTAGTAGTGGATAGTAACAGAACACTTCTATTAGTTTTTCACCGAGTCATTTGCTTAATGGGTGTCAGCTAGGACTTTAGGGGTAAGTGCTGTTATCTCGCTAAATATACATCTTACGATAAAAATGCATATAACCAATTTTAGAAAGGAGAAAATTTACAACCATTTTTGTTTAAATCATTTTTTTTAATATATTAATAACAATCGAGTTATAAATATTCAAAAATGTCCATGTTTCACCCCCAGAAACTGTTTCTTTTTCGAATTTTTAGCCAAATTACATAAAAATTAAGGTACACTGATAAAAATAATTTATTTGGATATGGCCAATTAAATTATTTTATTGTGAGTAACAAATTTTATTTGAGTCAAATAATTATTTAGTTCATGTAAAGAAATATTTTAATTTCAAAATGATTTATTAATGGGAACAAAATAGTTTATTTGACAGAAATAAAATTTATTTGTCACAATCAAATAATTCAATTGCCCATATCCAACCAAATATTTTGTTGACACAAATAAACTGTTTTATTTTTATCAGTGTAGGCATAAAAGTAAAAGGTACAAAATAAAAACTGTTTTTTTTTTTAATTTTTTTTATCAAATTATTTTTTATTTTATTTACAACACAGGCACACAAAAAAGGTCTGACGAGACAAACTTTTATATACGTTTTTGGGGTCGCAAAATTCAAATCTGAAGTTGGTTTGACTCTGTCATGTCGCAATTTTGTTGCTAACCTCAAAAAAGTTATGAAATTTGTTTCACTTTTTTGAGGATAGCAACGAAATGCGACCTGACCGAGTCAAACCAACCCCAGATTCGGATTCAGCGACCCCAAAAATTTATAGAAATTTTTGTCTCGTCTGGGGAATCAGACATTTTTTTGTGTGCCTGTCTAATACGGTAATTGATAAAACAACAAATAAATATTTGCCAATGTTTTGCAATTTAAAAAATATTTTTAAAAATATGTATATACTAAAAAAAAAAAAAATTAAAATTGCATACATTTTAATTTAAACAAGTTGTGAATTTGCTTCGCATTGTATTATACACAGCGTGTCAAAATTCCACCTCCCCCCTTTAACTATTGAACGGCTTAAGATATTAACTTAAAATTTGGAAAACCTAAATAACATAACCCAGATAATTTTTTGGTATATATTTGGTATGCCTAGGCGGCACGATGGAGACAGGGGGCAAGAGGGGATTTTTTTAATAGAAAGGGGGGTCTTGTGATTCATCATTTTAAAGCTTGTCAAATTCTCTATTTACTCACATATTTTTTAATTTGTCGGAGCAATTTAGGGGTTATTTTAAACCCCCAAAACGAAAATTTTTGTCACAATTTAAAAAAATCAAACAATTTTTGAAAAATGGCTTATTTCATGATGCAAATACATCAATTATATATATATATAAAAGCTTTTAAACTAATTTTAAACGATATAAATAAAATTTTACAAAAAAAAATGTTAAAAGTTTTCATTTTTTAGCAAAAAAAATTGAAAAATGTTAACCTTGAAAAAAAGGTTTAAAAAATTAAAATTTATATAGAGGAACGAATAGAAAATTTTATAAGCTTTAAAATGATGTATCACAATACCCCATCCAATTTAAAAAAAAATATCCCCCCTTGTCCCCCTGTCTCCATTGTGCCCATTAAACATATCAAATATATACTTATAAATTATTTTGGTTACCTTATTTAAGAGTTTTAAATTTCAAGCCGTTCAAAAGGTAAAGGTGGGCTGACTTTTGGCACGCTCTGTTTACTCTTCACTTTAAATAATGTAAAGTAAATGAAAAAGTTAAAAAACAAAAACAAAAAAAATAGTAGTCTGCCTGGTTGGGATTCAGTCAAACAACTTATCCCTATACTGAAAACACAAACATTTAAAAGTGTAAAAGTTTACAAATAAAATTACATTTTACTTATAAACCAATTTTTTTTATAAAATTACATATTCCATACAGTAAAGTTTCATATAAACAAAATACTTTCGGTATTTTCTGCGTAGAATAAATAAACATTTAATTAATATAAAATTCGGGTACGCATATTAGGTTGTTTTGTTGCCAATATGTAAAAGTTCTGCAAATTTATTTTTCCCATAAGAAAAAAAACATTACTGTATAGATCTGGGCAACAAGATAACCTATTAAGCGTATTCGAATTTTAAATTATAAACAAATTTTTTATTTATTTTACTAAGAAAATACAGAAAATTTACTGTTTATATGAAACTCTACAGTATGAAATATGTAATTTAATAAAAAAAAATCGGCATATAAAACCTAATTTTATTTGTAAACTTTTACATTTCAAAATGTTCGTTTTTTCAGTGCATTGTGGCTATCTGTTTTTATTTCTAAAAAATTTATTAGTTAGTATACAGGGTGATTATTTGACAACGCCACCCCAAATATCTCGTAAACTAGGCACAATATGAACATTATAGAAAAGAAGTCAATTTGGCTCTTAGCTCGTTTTGTTTTAGTTTAATAATTTTAATATTATGAATAATTATTAGAATGAATTGAATAAAAATAAATTTAGTCCGGTTTGGATGTACATTTTAAAATGTTTTTTTACCGTTTGACTCACATTTCACACTTTGGCGGGTTTTCGGCACGGGTTAGAATCTTTTGATCATTTTGAAATTTGGCACATAATTTTGTATGCTTAAAAGGAATAAAATAACATTTCAAGCCCTTTAATTTTTTTGCTTATAAAAAATTATAGACAATTTCCAACAATTTTTTACGATTTAAGTAAAACAAAATTAGCTAAGCCCCAAATATTTTAGGAGCTCTTAGTTTGCGCTTAACTCATTTCTTTTTAGTTAAATTATTTTAATATTACCAATAAATATTAGAATGCATTAATAAATATACATTTTTAAAACGTTTGTTTGTTGTTTTACTCACATTTATGGTAGAAATTCGTATATTTTTGTATTTTTCGGCATGGGTTAGAATCTTCTGAGCATTTTGAAATTTGACAAATTACTTTGTATGCTCAAAAGAAAAAAAAGAAAATTCCAAGCCCTTTAAATTTTTCACTTATACAAAAATTACAGACAATGTTCAACGATTTTTTACGAGTTATGGGTAATTTACTAATTTTAGCGGCCCAATTACGACCCTTAGAGAAGTTTGATCACTCTCATATTTCCTACATACAATTAAATAAAATTTTAAGATAGTAAAAAAATATAAGGTCCACCCTAAGGGAACGTTTGGATTACGTAACGCTCCTAGGGGGGGGGGGCATTTGGGTGTTACGTCCATGTTAATGGTATAGTAAAATAGCCTTACAGGAATGGGGGGGTGTTCCAAAATGTTCAAAATTTGTTTTAGGTAATACTTGAACGTTCCCTAATGACACATGCTTAATCTTTCATATACTTTTTATTTGTGGATGGATTATCCCAAACGTATAGACTTTAAAATTATTCTCAGTGTAATTTTGTTGATTTATTCTAACAAACCGATAAACAATAAATAATATTATTTATATTTTTACTGCAATCATTATCTATTAGGTAAAATGTATGTACTTATCTATACTATATAAACTTTACAATATTATTATTTTGTTATTAGATTCAAGATGTTTAAACTATTGCTTTGTGTACTTCTTACATACCATCTTGGGGTTGAAAATGGTAAGTATAATCTATATGAGAATATTGTAATTAGACCGAATTAGACATTTAACTTAGTTGTATTTTCAAATTGTATCTACAATGTAGAAATTCATGTCGTGAAAAATACTATAGAAAGGTTGGTTCTGTTCCTTTAAACTTAAAAAAGAAATAAATCTGAAAATTGAAAAAAATAAATTATAATTAAAAAATCTACTTCATTTGAAAATTACAAAACTAGTTATTCTATTTTTTTCAGTATTACAATAAAGTGTTTTTTTTTTGAGCTAAAATTTGGCATAGAATTTTGCTTTAGATAAAAATTTAACAGTTATTTTTTTTTATTTTCGAATATTTGAATGAAGTATTTAAATATTTAAATAAAGTAGTTTCAGCTGAAGTTTGTCACAGATTTAAATTTTTGCATTTTGCACGAAATAGTATACCAGATATATGTTTTTTTTATAGTGCCTCATAAAAAAAAATATATCTGGTATATGTTTTTTTTATAGTGCCTCATAAAAAAAAATATTATTATACAATTCCCAGCGCCTGCGCTAGAATAGTTTCGAATTTTCCAAAATTTTCAAAAATCGTCATAGACAAAAATAATAGTATATTAAAGTACTAGTTTCATAACATACGTTTTTAGCGCACGAGTAGAAGTTTAGCGAGCAGCTTGCTGCGAGTTTTCTAAAGTACTAGTGCGCTAAAAACGTGTTATGAAACGAGTGCTTTATACAATTTTTTCTATTTTGCTCTAAAATTTAAAAAACTTACATTTAAATTGATGGCTGATTTAGGGATTTTTGTTTTCGGTTGGCATTACAGTTTACACTATGCTTAAAATTCTAAGAACAAATGTTATTTTGATACATTTTACAGTCATCTCTTCTTTTTTAACTGCAATTAACCAGTCCACAATTTTAACACCGTAAAAAATAACCCAAACACAAAATTTTGTAAAACATTAAACTTTAAATCGACATTGACATTTGCACGCAAAACGTCAAGAGATAGGCTTTTGCATGTTGCCAACCCAACAGAAAAAAAAGTAGAGACCTCTTATGGGCCTATAAGAACACTCAAAATGCCTGTGATTATGAGCTTATAAGAGTCGCAAAATAGAAAAATATTATTATACAATTTAATATTATTATACAATTCACAGCGCCTGCGCTAGAATAGTTTCGAATTTTCCAAAATTTTCAAAAATCGTCCTAGTCAAAAATTCTTGGATATTTTTTTTTATAAAAAAATAAGGTACTTTTTTTGTCCGTCTGTCGGTCCGTCTGGTGTCACGATTTTTGTACGATAGCTCAAGAAAGAATTATCCGATCGACTTGAAATTTTTAGGAAAAATCAAGTCTTTTTTCAACAATTTTTTGTTTTTAGCTAAAAGAAAATTAAAAAAATGATTTTTTTTAACTTTCAAAAAAAGACCTCTTAAAAAATGCAATTTTTTTTTTTGAAAATTTTTATTTTCTATTCGTTCATTTCCTTTTGTTTTTAGTTTTAAGTATTGAAAGCGAAACTAGGGTTATCAATGGAGAGAATAATTTTGATTTAATCCACACATTAGTTGTCTACGACTCACCTGTACCAATAGTAAATTTGTTTCTTCCTACAAACGTACTAACTAGATGTACTGGCACTCTGATTTCCAAAAATGTTGTTGTAACAGCCGGTCACTGTTTAGAAAAAGAATAGTAAGTAATAGTGCACTATAATAGTATTTTTATTCGATTGATTCTAAAAGCTATACTTTTTGTTTATGTTTTTCGGGCGAAAAGTTGAACTTTGTAGGCCTAGGGCCAAAAAGTTTTTTCGCCCGCTAACTTAAACTTGTTATTCTTAAGCTTTTTAAAAGAAGATGCTTTACCTTTACTGTAATATTTATAAAGAAATATGACATTTTGGTCACTTTTGGTCTTGAACTAACTGTTCTTTTTGACCAGATACAGTTATTATAATCATTTCATACAAAATAATTTCTTCTAAAACATCAAAATATATATTAACTGATTAATCTGTATTCATCCACTAAAATAACTTAAAAACACAAAATTTTAATTGTAAAATCAATTTCAATATTTATAATATTCATAGAACAGTTTTGGAAATATTATTATTTTCATAATAGACACGTTTTAACAGAAATTACACACCAAGCTTTTTTAATTTGAAAATGAAACCACACGCAAAAGAAATGATTCAATTATTTTTAAGTGATTTAATTGGATAACAATTTGTCATGGATAACTAGATAAGTAATAAGACAGGAAAAAATAAATATTTTTTGCAATTAAAAATTAGTATATTTTAATAATTTATTATAATTAGTAACAATAGAATAAAAAATATTGTCTAATACAGGGGCAAAAAGTTAAATTTCGATTTCGTAGGTTTATTACCCTCGGGGCCCTCGGCTTCTAAAAACCTAGTCAATCGAAATTTAACTTTTTGCATTTGTATTATAAATAACTATTACAGGTACACATGTAGGTGTGTGCACGCGAAAAATGACCTCAAGTGAAAAATTTAGAATCAGAAACAATTAATTAAAGTTTAGCATTTATGGTCAACCACTAAAATCTCAATTATCGCAAAAAAATCTCGGTATTTTTCAACAAGATTTTTATACAGGGTGATAAGGTAAAAAATTTTAAGGGGGTGATTCCAGATCCACAAATATGAAGAAAAGTTCATTTAAGGGTTGGTCCGGAAATGAGCCCTAAGGGAGCTACGAGTCGTAGTAGTCATAGCCTACGATCCTCCTAAGGGTAAATCTGAAAAGTAGTATTTATTTACTATCTCTGGAAGCCCATGATCTACCGTAAAGATTTTTTGCACAGGCTATTCTTTTATGTAATTTTAATTTGCTAATCTTAACCAGGGACGTGATATCACTTTTTTGCCCCAAACTTTTTTATCTTTAAATTTTCTTAATAAAAATGCTTTTTTATTAAACCTAATCCCGGCGCATTTTTTTATATTTTTGATATTCAGAAATTGAAAGATGTTTAAACTACAATTTTCTCGAAAACCGTTGCACAGTGGACCCAGAATAAAAAAAGTGACAAAAGTCTGCTTTTTTGCATAGGGTCATTTCTTGCTGATTACGAAAAAAAATAGTGGTGGCTCAAACTTTTTAAAAAATGTCCGATATAGCTGAAATTTGCTATAAAGGCTTCTTTTGGTAATATTAATACGGATCAAAAACTTAAAATTCAAAATGGCGGAATAAATATGGCCTATTTATTTTTAAAAATTTGCCAAAATTATCAAAAATAAGGCACAAAACAAACAAAAATTGAGAGATTCAACCCAATCTACTATGCGTTATGTTCCTTATATATACTACTAATTACTGTAAAAGTTTTATAATTTTCTACTGGCGCGTTTTTTTGTTAATTTAATTTTGAAAAAAAAAATTAAAAAATTGGCAATGAGTAATTTTTATAGTCTCTGTACGTGAGGACTAAAAACTTATTCATAAAGATATGATTTCCGTAAAAAAAAAATCTGTATGTAGGTCTATCGGTCTGTCGGTTTGTGTGTCCGGTAAATTTGTAACCACGATAACTCAAGAATGCTTCGAGCTAGGTTGATTATCCAAAATTCTAGGCTTTTTGGTAAAGATCGGGGTGGGACAAGGGGGTAAAATGAGGTAATTTTTTTTTAAATTAAATTATTTTTCAATTTACGTAAAAGGAAAAATAAAACAAAAAAAAACAATTTATTTTTTTATTTTTTTTATTCTTTTCGTTTTTGATTTGAATAAACCTAGCCATATATTTATTTTATTTATTTATTTTTTTGTTTTAAGTCGTTCTGGGACCTATCAAGGTATTTTATACCATATTAGACTGTAATTAGAATAATTTAAGTGCATTAAAGCCTTCAGTTATCCAATCCTTCCTCTTTCTGGCGTTCTATGTTTTATACCAACATTCCATGCAATTTTTCCAAAAAACAGTTTTAGGTAGAAACCATATTAACATTTTCTTCTTTGGTGAATTAAAAACCATATGTAGGTCTTCTTTTTATAAAGAGAGCATTTAAATAAGTATTATTTTGTTGGCAACAGTATTTTTCTTTTTTTTTAGCCAAGAAAATCCGGGCTATAACGTTTATATTTCCAATCCGGAAATAGTGCCATTGAGTGTGCAATTTATCTCCTGGTTATTTAATAGGCCCATCTTATGTGGTGCTCCCGTGCTTAAGTCGACAAGACATCCTGATTACAAGTTGGTCAACGATCCGGTTGCAGGACAGTCTGCCGTATCTGATTCTGGCACGCTTGTTATTGGAGATTTTCCTTCATTTTGCACACCAAAACCCGCTAAACTGGTACAAAGAAATAACGAAGTACCAGTCGGAACCCATGCCAGACAACTTGGTTATGGACTAACAAACAGTAAGTACACTTCGTTACTGGGACGTCGCCATGTGGGAGGGGGGTATGTCGGAGAGATAACCCCCAAATTGGGGGCCCACTGCTGGGCAGTTGGGAAAATCATAAGCCAGATGAGAAAACTGGACTTTGTAGTAGAAAATTTTGAGAGGTGATGATCTTTTATGTTAAGCCGGTTGGAAAAATTGGGTCTAGCAGTGATACGTCACATTTTCTTCAACCTTTTCTGTAGTTTGAAGCTATCCAATTTCTCATATTTGAAGTCGAAGAAAAGGTATAGCCTTAAACACGTAAACTGAAAAATCTAAAAATATTAATACAAAACGTTGTTGTGCCAACTTTTAGGTAAAGAATTCAATCTTTACGATTATTCTAAAATACTATAACGTTATATAAATACAATCAAACCATATATACACAGGTTATTTACTAAGTACGGTACGTAACTTCAGGGTGTAATTTCTTACACAAAAATAAGAAAAAAAGTTCCTATAAACATATGTCCTAAAAGAACTCGTAAGAGAGCTACGCCCCTTGAAATGGGGTTTCTAAAAATTCGATTTTTATTTAATAACTCAGGAACTATTTGTGTTATAGCAACTAGGTATTGCATGTGATCTATCTCTAATAAGGCATACCAACCAATGTTATTTGCATGTAGTTACTTTAAACAGAGACCTCCGAAATGGGGTGGCCTTATCACTTTTTTGCCCCAAACTCTTTTCTGTGTAATTCTTTTGTAAATTAATTATAAGAATAGGATTCCTCAGGTAAAGACACATAAAAAGGTACTTTTGTTGTAATACCGTATGATAAACCGTTTTCGAGAAAAAAATCATTTAAACCTGAAACGACGTTTCGAGCACGAAAAATTTAATACTAAAATGTTGAAAACCAAAATTTTAATGACGAGAGGTGGTTCTACATCAAAAACTAAGAAAAAAAGTTTCTATACAAGTAGGTCTAAAAATCGCTTTTAAAGCTACCCCTTTAAAAATGGATTATTTTTAGGAGACCATAACTCCCTTAGGATAGATTTATGGAAGTACCTTTATAAGAAGTTTGGGGCTAGTTGTCGCATGATCTAGAGATATGTTCAAGGCATAACATTTCCTTTTTCGCATTTTTTTTTATTCAAAACTGTATTAAAAAGTGAAACTTTGTAGGATAGCAAATAATAAATTAAATTAAATTAAATTAAAAAAAAAATCAAAAAAAATTATTATTTAATTATAACAATTTTGGTACAAGAGTGAAAAGTTAGACAATAATCGGCTTTTGGGAAGGCGAATGTCTTATTAGTTATTTATAATTTTTATACATGCCTAGGGTGGTGACGTGTCACGTTGTTGCATTTGTCGAGACTTTTATATCATATCATAACTCTAATACCCTGTAAATTTGTCTGTTTTATCTTATAATAATATTACTGAAACATGCAGCTAAAATTACCATTTGGTCAATAAAAAAAACAAAAATTAAGGAAAAAAACTGACTTTTGAATCAAAAGTCCGACAATTAGCCCCGGCCACCCCTCTCATTTCAATAATTGAATGATCAATATAAGAATATGCTATTTTCATATTAAGAATAATATTATTATTTATTTAGCTAATTTGGTGGTGTTAACATCTCAAACTCTGAAGTCAGCCAACGTTTCCGTTATCAGCAATGAAGCTGCGAATGCTGCCATGGGTACTGACGTTTTCATAGATGATACCGTTTTGCCAGCATATGGAGAGAAAAAAGGACCATGTTCTGGTGATTCTGGGGGCGCCTTAATGCTTACTTTCAGGATCCTAACCCAGATTTTCTATGTTCTGATTGGTTCAACCACTGCTGGTGACTGCGAATATATTACCGCTCCGGGACTCTACGCTAAATTGTCCAATCCTTCATTACATGATTTTATTTTATCCTCGACTCCATGTGGTGTAAACAATGATTGTGTATATAATGGTAATATACCATTTTCCACTAGTTATTAATTAAAACAAAATATTAATCCATTAAAGCCCACTAGTTCACTAGCAACTTAATTTTTCAAACACTCTAATAGTTATAATTTTTGTTTAACCTCTTCAGGGACGAATTTTTTGTTTAAATTAATTTAGTAGCAAAAGTTAAAAATGCTTATTATTGTCAAAACAAGTAAACAACTAAAGATATGCGAATCTTGGCCATTGGATGTCGGTTGTGGTTGGAAACAAAGCAAATGCCAACAGCTTTAGCCACTGAGCAATAAGGAATTTGGTGATTTTCATTTTGCGGAGTTTATTTTTAAACGTACACATATGTGCCTATGTCCCTGAAGAGGTTAAAAAACAATTTACTGGTTTTATGCTGATATGGTAAGGGTGCAGTATTGTCGTGGTACCATGGTACCAAGGTGAATTCTGTCGTGTCAGTATAAGCCACTAGACTTCGTTAGCGTTTGGCCTTTTTGTAGGACCTAAAATGTAGGTAAGCGCATTTATTTTAAGCTTTTTTGGTAAATATTTTTAATAATATTGGCCATACCTACTTGTAAAAATAGAAAATAATAATTAATTTATTAATTTACATTTGAAATTTATATAATATATAACATATCATGTTATTTTTAAAACCTCGAAACAAAATGCAGTATATGCATCTTTTCTTTCATATCATGCCCAGGAAATTTTGGGTGTAGATTAATATTATATTAGTAATGTTTAAACTAGAACCAAAAAATTATTTTTCAACAGACTTACGAAGAATGTAAAATAATTATAATTAAAATATCACTTAAATTCAGCGAAAAAACATTTACATAAAAACTAAACCTTTTTATTTTCTTTTTAACCTAAAAGTTTTTTGCTCAATTGAATCTAATAGAATGGCAAACATATCACCCAATGGGTGAAGCCCATACCTTCACTCTAAAATTAGATGTTTTTTATAAATTTATTTTAATTATTTTATCCAATACTATTAACCAATACTATTAACAATATTGACTTTTAGTTTACTGTCGTCAAATTAACTTAGATTTGACATTTTATTCATTGCTTATAAATTGTCTCACGTATCCCGTAACAACGTGTGTAATATTTTTACCTCACTCTTTAAGAAAAGGCAGATTTTTCACATAATACTTACTTTTTAGGGACTAGGGTGTATGGGTT
Organism: Brachypterus glaber; assembly: GCA_958510825.1. Classification (NCBI taxonomy): domain Eukaryota; kingdom Metazoa; phylum Arthropoda; class Insecta; order Coleoptera; family Kateretidae; genus Brachypterus; species Brachypterus glaber. The sequence goes on from OY294050.1 coordinate 18,412,154, forward strand.
TATCCCGGGATCCCATTTAATTGATCTTACGAGCCAAACAGCTAAAACTAACAGTAAAAATTTTATCATTTTAAAAGCCATAATATTGCAATCTTAACCTCAAAATTAAAATTTCTCAAAATTTTTATACTCGCGTTCGTATTTTTCTTTTAATTTGGGTGGTATAGTATTAAAAAGCTACTTTTGCTTCTCACAGAATGTACGAAACCATATTTTCATCCTCAAAGTCCATTTTTAATTTAAAAATCAGTCCACGCGGTAAAATAAATCTTGATTTTAAACTGTCAAACTTATGATTACAAATGTATTGGATAACATTTTTTATGGCACATGTGAGTAAACAGATATTGTCCACTCTCTCTAGTGGGAAATATCTTACTTTACCCACATAAATAACTATTACCTTTCAAGTGAAAAGTAGATAGGTAAATTTAAGTCTGGTAAAAAATAACCACTAGTAAATATAATACTGAAAGTACAACGTCTTCAACAGCAACAGTTATATTCTCAGCGTTATTTTAAAATAATATAATACTGAAGTTTTAAATATTTAATATTTAATTTAAATTTAACATAATTTATAGTTAATTTATACCAGGTTTCAGGCCATGAAGACCACCTAAAATTAGGTTGTTTTCAATACAATTAAAGAACTTTTTATAGCTTATATTTCTCAACAATGGCTACAAAATGGCATAAAAAATAATTTTTTTGCACTTCCGATTACGTTGGAAACTAAGTTATATTTTTTTAATGCCACTCCCTCTATATTCTTGCTTTTTTTGATTCAAAAAACAAATTTACATTCAAAAAAATCATTTTAAAGCTTTTTATTTTTTTTAGTACTTTTTTATTTTTTTTTATTATACATACATGATTTATTTTTTTATAAATAAAACCTAATTTATTTACTAAATGTGGGAAAAATACAAATTTGATGTAAAAACCAAAATTTGGTAATGTTTTGTACTTTGTGCGCTATTGTTTTTGCCAGAAAAGAAGTCAATTAGGTTTTTTTTTAATAAAAAAATAATAATTTAGTTTTTTTTAGATGTAAATTAGTTTTCTGAATTCAAAAATGCAAAGATATATAGAGGGTGTCATTATAAAAAATTAAATTTTATAGCCCCTTTCAAAGGGGAGTAGCTCCCTTACGGGGCATTTTTAAACATATGTTTATATGACATTTTAGTCATAGAATAAGCCAAGTAATAACCTCCTTTAATAGTGACATGATATTAAGGAACACCCTGTATAAGCTAAAAAAAATTGTTTGATCGGATTAAAAACAATTCCATTTTAGGGGGTGTCCATGGACTGAAACTCACCCGGTATAGGTACCTAATATTAAAATTTAAGATAATTTATAGTTAATTTATTTTAAAATCATAATAGTTAATTAGAAAATTGTATATTATAAAATTACTTTGCGACTTAAGCTTTTAGTGCAAGCAAATTAGAAATAGTTCTACTGGGAGTTCACAACCAAAATTTCAAAACCATATAAATTCTTTCTTCTACTCGTCGTTTTTTCGTCTAATTTGCGTGAACTAAATGAAAGATTTTCCATAATAACCCAGCGGAGTGCACTAAAATCCAGCTTCAAAAAAACAGAAAAAATTCATGTTACATGTTCAAATATTTTTTAATTAATCGAAAAAACAACAAAATGTAAATTTTTATTTTTTATTGAGTAAATAAATTACGTTAAAAAAAAAACAATCATGTTTTGATCATTTGTTTCATTTTTTTTTCTAAACACAGGATATGTTAGATAAAAAAAATATATTTGTGTATCTAATACACAAATATTTTTTTATCATTATTGATATTAATTTTATGATAATTATTATTATTATTATTATTATTATTATTATTATTATTATTATTATTATTATTATTATTATTATTATTATTATTATTATTATTATTATTATTATTATTATTATTATTATTATTATTATTATTATATTATTATTATTATTATAAGGAAAACATTATACATTATTATGTCAAAAACTATATTACTCTTGGCAGTAGAAACTTTTTACGTGTTACAAAATTTTAAGGGGTGATTCTAGGTCCAAAAATATGAAAAAAAGTTCATGTAACGGTTGGTCTGGAAGTGAGCCCTACGGTAGCTACGACCCTCCTAAGGTTACATCTCAAAAGTAGTTTTTATTTAATATCTCTGGAACGCTATGAATTCCAGTAACGATTGTTTGCATATGCCTTAACATTAATAAATACTATCCTTTTATGGATTTTTTTTAAATTTTAACCAGGGACGTGCAAATGGGGGGGCATGTCACTTTTTTGCCCCAAACTTTTTTATCTGTAGATTTGTTGATATTTTATCAATAAAATATGATTCTTTAATTAAAAATATAAAAATACATAAAAAAGGTACTCTTTATGTAACACCGTAAGGCTAAGCGTTTTCGAGAAAATGAAAATTAAAGAGCCAATTTCACTTACTGTCAGTACGGTACTGAGCATCAAAAATAGGAACTAAAAAATGCACCAATAAAAATTTTAATGCTGCATGGTGATTCTACCTTAAAAATTGCATAACAGGATAGCAATGTTAGGGCATGTGCAAAATGTTAAGGCATGTGCAAAAATGTTAAGGCATGTGCAAAAAACCGTTAAGGCATGTGCAAAAAACCGTTACTGCAGTTAGTTTATAGGTTCCAGAAATATTAAATAAAAACTACTTTTTAGATGTAGGAGGGTCGTAGCTCCCTTAGGCTTATTTCTGGACCAACATTTATAGTTTTTTTTTTATTTTTTGGACTTTTTCACTCTTTAAAATTTTGTACCTTATATCTGAATCACCCTATATGTTTAAGTTTTATTCTAACTACACCCCCTGAGGGGGTGTTTGAGGTTTCTAAAAGTAAATCTGATTAAGAAATTCTCACTCCACCCCCTAAGAGGCGGGGGTCGTGTTCTTGAAAATTTGTATATTGGAGGTTTTGAGGTCGCTTGAAGTGAATCTTAAAATGAAAATTTTCCAAATCCACCTCCTTGGGGGCGGATAGTTTTCGTGAAAATTGGTATATTGGTATTTTTAAGGTTGCTAAAAGTGAATCTGATAATAAAAAAATAATTTCAGGCTTGAAAAATGGGAGAGCTCTTTTACTGGGCAGTGTATTTTACATTATGTTTATTAAAAAAGGTGAAATTTCAGACAAAATGTAAATCTATGCAATGTAGAGTTTTCATTCACGTCTACTGCAGCGTGCGTTAGTACGAACGTTCGCGAGAAAAAATGCATCGAAGTGTGTTTCTATGTTTAAGATCTATAATTTTATAATTTAAACAATTTTATCAATTTAAAGGAGGAAAAATCTAGTTTAAAAAACTCTTGAACCAATAAATGCCGATAATTGTAATCGATTAATTTTTTCTATCGACGCGGCTGAGACTAAAATAATAAAAAAAAGTCACTTTAACCAGCTACCAAATTGATTTTCAAAAGCGGTTTCAATACAAGTAAATCACCGAACCTCATCGAGATTTACCTACGTGTCAGCGTAAACAATCAACATGATTTAAGTCGGCACTGCCGCGGAAAAAAAGCACAGTGGATCGGATCCAGACCTAAATCTCCCTAGTAGTTTTCATAGACCACCAAAGCAGAGCTGCAACTTCCCCTTACCGTTTATAGACTACAGAACCAGACCTGAACCACAACACTTCACTTGTTCACCTCATGTCTCTGAATGCAATATTTAAGGGTACCAGTGTGTCTTAGGGATGCTTTTGTTTGCTTCTATAGTCTAAAAATAGCTTCTGGTTTAGTTCTAGCTTCTTACGGGTGTATTTGTTGGCTTCTCTGTTACAGTTGAGTTTTTTTGGGTTGGACCTATGTTTTTCGGACCATTATGTACGTACGTATTTGGCATAGAGTACACTTTGACAACGCATTAAAAAATAAAATAAATACCTATTAGCCCTTAACTGGTGACGTGGTGCTATTATTTCATACTTTGAGGGCATGAGTCAATGACACCAATTATAGGCAGGGCCGTAACTAGGGGGAGGGGACAGGGGGGGCTAATCCCCCCTGGCCTTGGTTTGAGCCCCCCTGTCGTTTTCGCTGAGCCCCCCTGGTATTTTTTAAGTCACCTACCTTTGGGCGCCAATTGTTTTTTGCAGGAGAGCCCAGTTTGGTATAAACCGTCAGGGACAAAGATTTTTTTCATGAAGGTATTTTTTTGGGTGCCAATTTTTTTTGAAGGGGGGCCAAGTTTTGGTTGAAATCGTCAGGGACAAAGCTTTTTTTTGAGGGTGCCACCCTGGGAGCTGAGTCCCCCTAGATTTTTTTCTGATTACGGCCCTGATTTAAGGTTTAAATTATATGCAAAAGTTTATCTCAGTAGCTATTAAAGTTTTAGGGATTTAAAATTGTATACCCTATTTTAAATAAACTTCTATTAAAGAGAAGGCAATAGAAATATGGTCACTGTGCGTTTTGAAAACAAATAAGAAGACCTAAGACGAGTTGAATGAAGCGTGTTCGACAAGGTCGCGTGTAAATGCCCACCAAGTATATTTCTGAAGACCATCATCTTTATGGCAATTACTAGCAGGCTCTTCGTCACATTAAAAAACCTCTACGTAACAATTACTTACATTCACATATTTACTTCCATAACTCAATAACCGTTTAATTTACAAACATAAAAAATATAAGGTAGTTTTTAAGTAGTATCTTACATATTCATGTCAAATTTCGTGTGGATATCACAAACGCTTTACGAGTTAGAGCCATTTAAATCTAGAACACCTCACTGTTACTTGTTCAGTTTTTATTCTTCATTGTGAAAGTTTTATCGTGCTCCTCGATGTAGACGGTCAGTGAAATAAAATTTATCGCCAACCTTCAAGAGATCGAAACGAGTACTTGAAATTTAACATTGCATTAATCTGATTGGTTGTATTACTTTTACTATTTGACCAATTACCACGATAGAATGTACTGTTAAACAATCTTGTGGCCTGCCCATTAATCTCTATACATGGCATTGTTCTTGTGTGGGAAGTTTACTGAACAATGTCTACTACGGAACTTAGCCACACTCTTATCTTCCTTTCCTTGTTATGTATACTCTCTTATAGGTAGGGAAATCCCCCTATCATTTTAAAACAAACTTCTTCTCTTCAATAAAACCATCAAGCCAGTACTCTTCTACGGCTCTACGGAGCCCCAACCTGGAATAAAATCACTCTCAATAAAACTCTTTCATCCAAACTTTAGTCGTTCCAAAACCAACACAGGTACTCAAATATGCTACAACGCAGCATGGTTTATGAAGAACACCCAAATACATAGAGATCTCGATACGCGCCCCCTTAAAATCAAATATCAGAGCAAGCCATTTTTCAAAACAACCAGCATCACTCAAACCTCCTCGTTTTAAATTTCCTTGATCAAAATTGCAAAATGCTCACTACCCACAAAAAGATTAACAGTGTTCTTCACCAGTACTTATTTTTTTAAAGAATGTTACATTATATTATATTTCTTGACTATTGTTTATTATAAAACACTCCTAACAACTCATCCAGAAATGTCTCACTCAACCAGAAATGAATTTTAAGCTTTTTGTGTTTGTGCTAAAAGTTTCTATTTTCTTCTTTAAGCTTTGTTTCTATCAGATTACCCAAGATTTGACTTTTAAATTATAATGAGCGATATGTACAAAACAAACACTAAAAAAATGATCATCCAAGGCCAAGTGGCGCCTTTAAGATGTCTTTATTATTTTAAAATATAGAAAATCATAAACAAAACCAATTAGTCGAAGAAGTAGTAAAACATAAAAATAAATATATGTGTTGCATGTGATTCTGGGGAGACAAACATATGGGAGAATTAAAGCTAATGAATAACAATTGCCAGTAGCTGGAAACATGCGAAAATGTGTTTTAAGTGGTTGTGTACCTAATATGACATTTCCGTTCTTCAAAGTAATAAAAATATTTGCGTGTTTCATACCAAAAATGGACAGTTTTTAGAGAAACATATCAAATCACTTAACAGTTGACTTTGTGACTTATTGATGTATATTGACAGCTTCCGGAACGACGGCAATGTTTTATAGGAGTTAAATAACGTAATTATGAGTTTTTAAATTTTAATTTAGACAAATTTTAATTACAGTATGGATATTGGTACTGACTAATTATAAATTAAAAACTTGATTTTTAATTTTAAGTTTATATGTATATAGAAATGCTATCTTGCATAGTTAACTTAAAATATAAATTAGTCTTGGTATGCCCCAAGGATCTACTTTGTAGCCACTAATATTTACAATTCGTATAAATAATCTTTTAAAGAATATCCGAAAATATGTGTAACTTTAAGGTTGATTATGGTGGGTTGAAGAAAAAAAACTATCTTATATCAAATCTGATAACTATAGTAAATACTAGTATTTTAAGGTAACTTTAGGAAACAAATATAACAAATTTTCATCTTCGTTTTTAAAAAATGTAGAGCAAATAAACGATAAAAACCATAAACTTTGATTTATTTTCCGAAATATCGATTTTATTGTCACGCAGTTAATCTCAAAATCCACAAAATCATGTAAAAAATCGTGTAACACACTTTTAAATCATTTTCAACCTGTTTTGATCACGTAGTCTTCGATATTTAATATAAATACGAGTGATCGAGGCACGCGTAATTTTCAGGCATTTCCGTTACCGCTCAATGGAGTGTGACTGCAATAAACGAATTAAAATTGCCCATTAAATGGTATATAATGGGCAAAATTATTTGTCAAAGAATTAAGTTGGTATGTTATAAAACGTTAATACGGCATTTTTTGATATGTATACTTTCAAAAGTTAAAATTACTTAAAATTATAGTAAATGCTAACATTAATCTTTAACGTTCTTTAAATTGACGTATTTATTATGATGCTAACCTTTATAAATCTTATCATTTAAAACTAACACAAATATTTTTATTTTTTACAGTCCATATAATTTTAGCAATTTTTTTCCTATTTTCTCAAAAACCCTAGGAATTTTTTATTAAATATAATTTTGTATATGGCAACCAAATATGTGGTTAATGTAACAAATATTTAGTTGTCATATGCAGAATTCTGGTTGCACTGACCAGAAAAAACATTTTGTCAAATATTACTGTTTTTCTGATTTAGGCAACTAGATTGTTTTTCCGTAAAAATGTACACTCACTTAAAAAGTAAAGATCTGGTTGGGGCAATAGTTAAGTACGAAACAACCATTTTTCTGGTTGCTGTAACCAGAAATCTGGTAAGGGTAACAAGACAAATTGTTCTGGTTACCAGATCCTTCAAATCCAAGTTTTGTTTCTGGCTACCACATTACACTACAAAAAAAAATTGTGTAAATTTACCTGCTAAATCAGAGGTAATATGTTGCCAATCAGGTGCACGTAAAATTTACAAGATTTTACTTGTAATTTTAATTTTTTTTAGAAATATTACATATATATATACTATACTATTTCTAAAAAATAGTAAAATTACAAGTTAAATCTCGTAAATTTTACCTGCACCTGCTTGACAACATATTACCTCTGATTTAGCATGTAAATGTAAACTTTTTTTTACAGTGTACATCCAGAAACCTGGTCGTACTAACTTATTATTTAGTAATAGGTACAATCCAGAAGTGTTACAAATACTATTAGGCTAGTTTCTGCAACTAGTGTAATAGTAGCCGTAACTAAATTTCTGGTGACACCAACCAGATCTTCGGCTGCATCAACCATATGCGTGGATGGGCCAACTATACCAAATACTAAAATATGGAAAAACTAAAAAAAATATGGAATGGAGAGCCAGATAAATAGCTGGCACAACCGGAGTTCTGGTCCAGAACTTCTGGATGTGTTAACCAGATTTCTGTATGTTTTAGCTAATTTTTTGTATATATCAACTAGAAATTAATAGTAGTCTTTATGTTCGCAACCATAAACACGTCAAGGCAACTTTTTTTCTATACCCTATTGAAAAGGACGGGTCTGGGCGGGTATAAATGTTGCAGAAACCGGACTTGAGCGGATGAAATTCACCCGCTTAAATCAGGTTTGTGCTCCATTTATACCCGCGCAGACCCGTAATTTTCAATAGGCTAGTATAGTGACAAATTTAGGAGGTAATGGGGGTAATTTTCCCCTAATGAGCATACTTTTAAGAGAAGAAGTAATATGCTAAGCAAGAATTTAAACAATACTATTAGTCTATATCATTTAAGAAAAAAAATAGCTCGCGGCGCGCAGCGGCGCTTTTCTTATTTAGTACCATTATTCTTAGAAACAATTCTTACCCAGGAAATGTTTAACTTTTGGTGGATGCAACTAAAAATTTACGATTACCCCTTCCTTACCTTGACTCTGGATCTGATCTTGTCCATGTACCTATAATCTGAAATCTTAATAGGTACATATAAAAAAAACGTCGCTTTTTTCTTATAACAATAACAGACTAAAAATTTGTAACACTTCACTGTACATTTTTTTTAATCGCTTAAACGTAAAATAAAGTATAAAAATGAAGCGTAAAAGATTGGGCGGTGTTCAGTGATTTTATAAGACATTAAATTCTTCTACTACAGTGAATTTTAACAAATCAAACTTTATGCTTGATCACATAAAATAATCTTACAGTACAGCCTTAAAAAATGCTGGAAAAAAAATGCTGCTACGAAAATAAAGAAACGAAACATAAATCTGAGGGTGGCCTAAAAGAAATTATATTTATTTCGACTACTTAAAAATAATTCATTTATTAAGAATCAAGAATTCTTTAAGAATTAAGAATTCTTTAAGGATATAGAATCGTGTGCGGGAACATTACGTTCTTGCTCTTATGGCGACATCCCATTACTTATTAACAACTAAATTAGAATCAATTTAAATAATCAAAAATTAAATAGCATGACACTGGACTTAAGTGTGAACTTAAGCGATTAAATAAAAAAGCAAAAAAATTATTAAGAAACTTTTTTAGTCGAAGAAAATATATAGTTTTAAAGACGTTTGGAATGAATATGCTACACTCGTGGAACCGTCATACTCGCCTGCAGCTCATGTGTAAAAATTTTCACTCGTGTAGAATAAGCGTTGTTCCTAACTTGTTTTATACAAATAAGCAGCTATATTATCTTTGGTGAAAACTACTGATTTAATCTGAATCATTTTTACTTTGCGTGTAGTACGAAATATAAGAGATAATCTTTAATGAGTAATCCGCTCAAGCGGATCCAAACTTATGAAAGGCAATAAACTTTTAAGTCTAATCCTTGTATTTTATTGAATTTTGACACTTAATTTTTATTGTTTTATAATTTTTCATTTTAATTAAGAAGCTTATTTGTTAATTATTTCTAGCTATTATTTACCTGCATCTTTACAGGTATCTAAGTACCGTAATATGGGGTTGATCGGGCTACGAGGGGCTATTTGGGTCAGTAAACAAATCAGGTATATATTTATCATAGAAGTGATATTTAACCTGTAAGAAATAGTTTAAAAATGAGAAAATCTTACTTCCAAAAGGCTTTTCGTATTAGTTACCAAAGTTTCGGTTATGGTTATGATTGGTAACAGATCGGTTTAAATTATTTACCAATACATCTATGGTCTGTTTCAAGCAAGAGAGTAAATTTAAAATCGCACAGTGAATATTTTTAAAACAGATTCGAATATTGGGTGTATGAATATACTGCGTAGTTTATTTTATAAAACATAACTGTATTCTATACACATATACTATTCAAACCTGTGCGATTTTGAATTTACTCTCTTACTGGATGAAACAGACCATAAATGCGTTGTTTACATTGACAGTTACTATAGTAAACATAACCTATGAGTAGTGTATTTTTTTTGTCCTGTCAAGATAAATAGTCAATAGATTTTGGTCAAAATACAAGAATTTCGTTTTAATTTGTAAATAGAAATGATAAGATGTAAAAACAGTAGTTTATACTGCGAATGTTTGTTTACACATAGGTAAGAAAGAAAGAAGATAATAGAAAAAGATATAACTATAACCGAATGCTATAAGCGCTGTCAAAGCACGGTCACAGATTTTACTAACAATAGTAAATACCAAACCTATGACCAAAACTTTGGTAACTAATACGAAAAGCCTTCAAAACTTTGCATTCTTGGTAATACCAGGAAAGTGTTATTTATTTCTATTAGTACTGTACAGTTGTTTGAAGCAATAAAAACTATAGTATATTCAACTTCAAAATTTAGTAAGTGTAAACAAACGCACGTGACAAAAACGGATTTAGTGACAGGGTAGGACTCAAAACAAAATATTTCTATATAACGGTTCATTGCAAGTGCTCACGTACTGACCTGTTTAATTTTCTACATCCACACTCTCGCAACATTCGAGTGTTTTAACCAAGGTCCAAAGTCCAAACCACGCGCTAGCTGCTGCATGCGCGATTCTTTTATTAACTTCTACTGCATATTGAAGGTGAATATACTATAGTACCTTATAATTTTATAAGAATTTTTGACTAGTTTTAAATATTTTAGCCACTTTTAGCTTTAACATGTTCTCGTGGGAATTGTATGCATACTGTATGCACAGAAACATTTATTTATTTGTAAGGTTTTTTATGAATCCAGATAAGCCCCCAGATTTTTTTAAATATTTCTTTTTTTAATTAATTTACAAAATAGTACAAAATAATACCCAAATATCCCCGTTTTACGGTACCTTAAATGTAACTTATATAAGGTATGTACCAAAATATATTAAACTATTAATGACATACTACTTAATATAAGGTACATAACTTAAGATCCTTATAATAAGTTATTATTTGTCCCTCGCTTAATACATGTTATTTTATTTTAAAATATGCAACATTTTTTAAAAATTATGTACAAGGAAGTAAGTAAGAATTGTAAGGCGCCGAAAAATCATTTTGAACAATTTTATATTTAAATTAAAGGTAATATCTACAATAAATTTAGCCTAAAGGGCATAACTTATCTTAATAGTGACCTATATAAGAGTTACGAGTAGATGGATACCTAAACATGCAGAATAAATATTCTGAGGCATAGGTACCTTAAATAACAGGGCCGCACTTTTTTCTCCTTTTTTCTCATTTTATTTCTAAATTCCAGAATCGAACAAATTTACAGTATACAAAATAGAGGTTCTTTTTTTATATTACCCGTAATAGTATATTATGATATTAGTTTGCGACTTAAGGTTGTAGTCTAGGAGAATGAAAGTTTTTCCACAACGCGCCAGCGGAGGGCAAGTGTAAAAAAACTATTTTGACACTGCCCTATTATTTCGAGAGAATTTAACTAGCTGAATCGTAGCTGAATTTAATCAAGGCTTACTTCATAGAATCACTCTACACTGATAAAACAGTTTATTTGTGTCAACAAAATATTTGGTTGGATATGGTCAATTGAATTATTTGGTTGTGACAAATTAATTTTATTTATGTCGAATAAGCTATTTTGTTCCCATTAATAAATCATTTTGAAAAAATATTTCTTTATATGAACTTAATTTTTATTTGACTCAAATAAAATTTGTTACAACCAAATAATTTAATTGACCATATCCAAATAAATCCTTTTTATCAGTGTAGTAGTTCAAATAAAAAAATTTCTTTCACGAACTAACCTTTCCCTTTCTTTTTACATCTCCTATTAATTTCATATCATTTATTTAACAAAAGAAAATATCTCCAAATAAATCATTTTTTTTGGCCAATTATTACTTTTAAATGTGCTCAAATTTAAAAGACCAACGAGATAATAGATGGATTTGAGTTTTAACTTAAATCAAGTTTTTTTTTCTGCAGCTCAAACTTCATTATTTTGTTCTTTATTTTTCATACTAATATTCAAATTTAAATCTATAAATTAATATTTGAACATATATTTAAATATATATATATATTTCTGAAACAATTTTAGTTGCGCAAAATACGGCCCTGACCAATTTAAAATAAGGGTTCGAGGTACCTTTTGTTCCAAGCGGTTGCACTTTTGATTTGATCTATCTTAGAATTATGAGCGCTATAGATTTTGTTTTAAATCAAGATAAAACATTCAACAGATCAAGAAAACGCCGAAAATCTGGTAGAATTTGGTCAATTTACGTCAAAATTATTGAAACATAAAACATAGTTCTCTAAATGAAGTTTAAGGGTCATTACAAGAAACTAAAATCTGAAATATTTTCAACGGATTCCAATGGGACAAAAATGGAATTCTATAAAGAGTCTAGCAGACTAACCATATGAAAACTGCCCCCGCTTTATTTTAACTTTTTGTACCGGTTACGTAACACCCTTGATCTGAAAGACAACTCACTCAAATTTCAGACCCCTACCCCCTCCCCTAAGGGTAATAATAGCATAAATCAAAAAAACTTTAAAGTCCATTTTCTCGGTAACTATTTCAGATATTTCAAAGATTAAAAAATTAAATTATAGCTACTCACTAGCACTACAAAATATATTTTTTTTAGAATTTTTGGTTATTTAATAGGAGTCGAAAAAAATATTTTAAGTTTTTGGGGGTAGGTTTCAATACCACCCCTTTGAGTGACACCCACCAAAAAAATCTGGGGAAACACTTATTTACCCACCTCTAAAGTTTAAAAGTTTGAAAGCTGTCAAATGGCCGGAAGGCAGCTAAAAAACATAAAAACTAGTAGCGTGCACCAGTTTTTAAAAATAATAAATGTCATTTTGAATAGTATAGTATGTAAAAGATAATTTTACATTAAACCATTAAGGGGCTATTTAAGTCACATTTGAAATAAAATAAACTATTTTGGGTAACTCCATGGTAACTCACGTTACAGCCGCAGAAAAAAAGACACTTTCTTTTAAATATTTTATTATATTATTTTTATACAAAGAGCCTTTAAAAAGGCCTTTAAAAATAATAATTAACAAACAATCTTTAATAATAATATAATAAAATATCTAAAAGAAATTGTAATTTTTTCTGCAGATGTAATGTGAGTTACCATGGAATTACCCTTTTAGAAAAATATTTATTTTATTTTATTTGTATATTAATAATAGTAGGTAAAAAAATAAAGTAATTTCAATACAATTTTATATTAAACTAGAATAAGCCTTGATGATATGTAATGCTACGCATTCCCTTATACAGAGTGTTCCATTTATCATGATAATCTTTAATATTTTAGCAACTGCTAGATATATCAAAAAAAAGGTTTAAACGAAAGTTATAAGAGCTCAATGGAAGCACAAAATAGAGTATATGTAATATGTTTAGCGGACACAATGGAGGGAATATTTTTTTAAGTGGAAAAGAGTTTGGGTGATCCACAAAATTTAGACCTGGTTATGCCCCTGAGTAACGATAGTGTTAAAAACAAATGTAATTTTGGATTTTTTTTAATATTTATATTGCGGATGCAATAACGAACTAGTATGACATAAAAGTTTGTGTGCAACGCAGGTATTAATAGATGTGTATGCCCCCGTGGGACATACAAACAAAGATCGTCGCCCTCAGGGCATAAACATCTACTTAATACCCTTGTTACATAAATAACTATCTTTTTAGATTTTCTTTTGAAAATTTCATTTATAGTTATCATTTAAAATTAGTCTAAAAGTATAATTTACATTTTTCTGTTAATAACTATTAAACAAAAATTGTTTGATTTTTTAAAGAAATGTTGACAAAAATACCCATTCTCAAAAAAAATTTTAAATTTTTGAATAAATAAAAAATCTATAGTAGAATAGAGAATTTTACAAGCTTTAAAATGATTTATCACCCAAAATTTTTTCCATTTAAAAAAATATTCCCTCCATTGTGTACGCTAAACATATTACATATACACTATTTTGTGCTTCCATTGAGCTCTTATAAGTTTTGTTTAAAACTATTTTTGATATATCTAGCAGTTATTAAAATATTAAAGATTGTCATGATAAATGTATGTATAATGGAATGCGTAGCATTACAGATCTTCACGGCTTATTATAGTTTAATATAAAATTGTATTGAAATTACTTTATTTTTTATACCTACTATTATTAATAGTATTATTATTGTATTAATTATGTATTAATTTAATACACAAATAATAAATAATAAAAATAATAAATAATTTAATACACAAATAAAATAAAATAATTTTTTTTCTAAAAGGATAATTCCTTGGTAATTCACGTTACATCTGCAGAAAAAATTACAATTTCTTTTAGATATTTTGTTATATCATCATTAAAGATTGTTTGTTATTTATTATTTTTAAAGGCTTTTTTAAAGGCTCTTTGTATAAAAATAATATAATAAAATATTTAAAAGAAAGTGTCTTTTTCTCTGCTGCTGTAAGGTGATTTACCATGGAATTATCCAAAATAGTTTAATTTATTTCAAATAAAAGTAAGTTTTTTACTAAAAATATACGTCATCAGACTTAAATAGCCCCTTACTGGTTTAATGCAAAATTATCTTCTACATACTATGCTATTCAAAATGACATTCATTTTTTTTTAAAACTGGTGCACGCTACTAGTTTTTATTCTTTTTAGCTTCCTTCCGGCCATTTGACAGCTTTCGAACTTTTAAACTTTAGAGTTGGATAAATAAGTGTTTCCCCAGAATTTTTTGGTGGGTGTCACTCAAAGGGGTGGTATTGAAACCTACCCCCAAAAACTTAAAATATTTTTTTCGACCCCTATTAAATAACCAAAAATTCTAAAAAAAATATATTTTGTAGTGCTAGTGAGTAGCTATAATTTAATTTTTTAATCTTTGAAATATCTGAAATAGTTACCGAGAAAATCGACTTTAAAGTTTTTTTAATTTATGCTATTATTGCCCTTAGGGGAGGGGGTAGGGGTCTGAAATTTGGGTGAGTTGTCTTTCTTACCGTAACCGGTACAAAAAGTTAAATTAAAGCGGGGGCAGTTTTCATATGGTTAGTCTGCTAGACTCTTTGTACTACTATCGACATGTCAAAAAGGGATCAAGTTTTTGGTATATTAATAATTTATTTCTTGGTATATTGGTCAAATTTTAAAATAAGTTTTACTCTTATAGATCCAGATAATAAAAATAATTTGAAATTTTCAAATTGAGAATACAATTTATATATATGTAGTATGCTGTACTGATAAGTGAAAATACCTTACCCCTACGATGGTTTTTTTTACCCCTCTTTTCTCTAATCAAAATCGTGCTTATTGTTTTCTTTTTAATTTATAATATATAATTTATTTGTGGATTAATACGTTATAATTAATATGTATGTGTATTAAATATAAATTATATTCTCTCCCTAAATATCAATTCGTGATACTAGGTTAGGTACCGGTGCTTTTTTTTCAAATTTTCTCATATTAATCCCAATTTTTGGAAAATGCAACTCCTGCTAAAGCAGTCGTTGTATTTTCGTCATTGGGCTTCACATTCGTAAAATGTATGTAAACAACCACCGATACCTAACCTAGTACCACTTATAATATTACCCCTGAAAATATGTATTTAGTCAAAATTAGCCGTCTAAAAAATTTGTGTACACAACTGCCACGACTTACAAATCTGACTTGTTCAGAAAATACGTATTTTTAGGCATATTCGAGGGCATATTTGTAAGATTTGCGGCAGAAGTTAAAAAATGCTTTAAAAAAATAAAGTAATACTGCAGTACTGGTGCACACAAAGAAACTACTACTAAAAACAAGTATTACTTAAAGTAATATTTAGATCAAGTGAATCTAAAGTTTTTATATCCACAAACATCAAGTGTTTTATTTGATGGAAAGAAGGATATCGTTTAAATGTGAGTTTTTGGCTAAATGAGAAAATAGTAGTTTTCGTAACGAGTAAGCGACTTTAGTCCTTAGTGCACGAGAATGAAATTTTTTTGACGACGCGAAGCGAAGTCAAAAAATCATTCAGATGCACTAAGGACTTGTCGCAAACGAGTTGCGAACAACATTTTTCGTTCGATTTACAGTCTAGACTCTTTAAAAATATATATTTTAAAGAATTACCTGTTTAATTTTGACATATGTTTTCGTACGACCTAGTGTACACTAAATAAAGAAAAATGCATGTTCACTATATATCCTCGTCAGGATATATTTCTATCGCACGAATTCATAGTGCATATTTGAATAAAATGACAACTATGCACACTCATTTATCCAAACGAGTACACATTGATTTTGTTTTGACAAAAGTGGTTTGACGTTTATAAAAGTTTGAAATGTCAAAATTGAACACAGGTAATTCTTTAAAATATACATTTTTAAAGAGACTAGACTGTAGATCGAACGAAAAATGTTGTTCGCAACTCGTTTGCGACAAGTCCTTAGTGCACTCGAATGATTTTTTGACTTCGCTTCGCGTCGTCAAAAAAACTTCATTCTCGTGCACTAAGGACTAAAGTGGCTTACTTGTTACGAAAACTACTATTTTTCACCACCAGCCTAAAACCACATCTTTATTACTGTTATTTTCATTGGTAGAAATATTATTTCTCTACCTATGACGTCAGAGATTCTAAAAATAATGAAATTGCACCATGGTTAATAATGAATTTATTCAGCTGTTTTGGCATCTAACGTTTCACTTAATTATTAAATAACATTGCTATTTACAAGTGTCTTTAGGCACCAAATTTATTTATTGCATGATAAATTAAAAAATATTAACTAAATTAGTACCTATAAAACATGTTTTACAAAAAACACTTCGAAAAGTGAAAATCATTGGTCCATCATATTCATAGATTATACAACCCATATATTACCTTAAGGATCATATATTACTATAGGTATATCGCCCATATATTGATTTTTGAGGCAATAGATTCTCCCTCACAGTTTTCGCCTGTCCCCCTATTTCTGGGGGGGAGTATCAGAATCATCACTTTGCATTTTACTTTCCATTTTTATATATTTTATCACACTTAACACGGAAACACTTTCTAACTTAATAATTTTAGCAGATCACTAGAAAATTTCTGCCAGAAATGTCAAGTTATTTATTTGTTTTTTTAATGGCCGCGAACGGCCAGCGTGATATTTTAAATTTATAAGCTTTTTCATTAAATTTTAGTAAAATAAATAAATAAATAGCTAATTAATTGTACTGGTAGTGAAAAAATACTATATTTTCCACGTGAGTGAAGATTTAACATTTTAGACCGTGTCTTGCGGGCTTCGCGCTAGCGCGCTCATCCCGCAATTTGACGCAGGTCAAAAATGTTAAACTTCTCTCACTTGGTAAATAATATACTATTTTGTTTTAAAAAGTGCAAAATGATGAAAAGAAATGATGCACAACTGTGTACCAAGTGTATTTGTTAATATAGATCAAAATGAAAAAAAAAAACTATTTCATGGATCCAAAATACAAAAGTTGCATATTTCATGGATTCAAAATACAAGTTCTATATTTCAGGACAAGGTGCGGAGCTTTTTTTTTAGTCATTAACTTTTTTGTCGAAGAAAAAAGTTGCAGTTTTAGGTGTAATTTTTGACCTTATCCTCCCCACGAAATCTTCTTGGCTCCGGCCCTGATATTACTAGATAGTACGAATTCCTTGAAAACAATTTTTTTATTAATATTATTGACTGAAATTTTAAACAAATTACTGTTTTTTTTTATTTATTTAAATATCATATAAATATCAAGTATTTTCATAGTTGCACTTTTAAGTATCACGAATGCTTCATTTTAGGATAATTTTTGCCAGTGTGTATTTCTTCCTGGTATTGACATACACTTTTTTAACTGACTGGTACAAATTAAAAACGATTTAAACGAATTATTTAAAATTAAACAAACATTTAGTTAATTAGTTTATAATTAAATGTAACTCAAAGAATTTTAAAGAAAGTATCAACCAAAGTAATTGGTTAATTTAATTACCACTACTTATGTGATTAAACAATTTTCTTGACCAATAAAATCAATTTGGCAGTTTCGTCACAGAGAGCCTCAAAATTAAGGTCAATAAATTTTTTCGAAAACTAGTTGTAAACCTGTAGTTTGTACGGATGTTTGTTTTTAATGGTACCAAAATATAGCCAAATGAAAACCATGCATATATAATTAATATTTAACCAAAAATCCTAAATATTTATTCGGTTTAAAACAGAAAAGTTTCCAGCTGGTTTTGGTCGGGAATATACGTACTGTATTTTATAGGTTAAGTAAAAATGTAGTAAGTACCTACACCTACAAATTTTTTATAAGAAACCAAATTGTTATTGCCTCTATTATTACTAATAGATTTATAGAGAACAGATGTTAAATTCAGTTCGCGTGCCATTGAACTCAAGGTCATTTGAAAATATCATTGTGAAAATGGCCATTATACTCAAAATAATTAAAAATGTCAACGAAACTCTTACAATAGGGGCAATATCTAAAAATTTTGACACTATGGTCAGATTTATGACCTTTTTGCACACAGATTTTAAACTAGTTCCATTGAAAGATTTCAGAATAATTCTTATGTATGAGTGCACTAAGAGATTTTTTCATTAAAACTAACTATTGAATCCATTAAAAGCGGGAAATATTTGTTACCGCGGAATCACATACATTTTAATACAAATTGAATTGTAACAAGTATAATATCATTTTTACGATTATTCTAAAACATTATAACTTTATATTAAATACACTATTACAATTTTAGATTCATATTAGTTAATAATACAACAACGTTGTTGTAGTTTTTTGAGAAAGGATGATTAATAAAGATGTCGACAATCAGCTGATTCTAATAAATGTTTTACCAAAATATTGAAAGTAGGCAGTTTGGGCTAAAATTTTTATGTGCATAAGTATACCCAACGATAAGCATGTACATGTACTTGTAATTACATGCACTGATAGAATAATAGCGTTATTAATACAACATAGTGTTAAATATGCGCCAACCACAAATTGTACTATAGTATAGTACTAACTATGACATAAGATAACATTTGTTGTTGTATTTATTACAATTTAATGTTGTTTACCTCTTAATTCTACAATTGTTGTTGTATTGTATAATATATTTATGTTATAAAATATTAAAAAATATCGTTGGCGCCTATATTACAACAACATTTCTATCAGTGTGTGATATGTAGTTTTTATGTGCACATAAATGAATTTAAAATGCATTACACCAAATTTTGAAAGCAGTAGAGTGCATACGCACCCCAGGTTCAGCTAGCGAGCCGCACGGATAGGTCAGCTGAATTGACTGCATTTTGAAACGAGGATCGTGACTTAGTAAGGAATGGCAAGCCCCGCTCAGCACGCTCTCTTCGCGATAAAGAAAAACCTCATCACTTAACAGTTCGTATTTGTAAATCAAACAACTTCACTCATTTGTACTTTACTTTTTTTGTTATTGTATTCTATGCAATATATAGTGGTTGGCGCATATACAACTATTTATTGTTGTATACTATAACCTAATTACGTTATTAATTACGTTATTGTTCTATCAGTGTATCTATTCGTTTTTAGTGCACAAAAACACGTAGGAATAATATAGTCTGGCTAAGAGTAATTGTCGTTTATTTTTTTATTGTCCTGTGTAATTAACGATAGGCTATGTAAATTCACATAACTAGGAAATATTATAATAGGTAAATTTACATTTTATACTTAGAAACAGATACAATGTGTTATTATGTTGCGGAATGAACACCAGCAACATTGGATAGATGCACCTAAAATGAGGCACTCTAAACTCTTTCTAGGGGGACCAAACAAGAAAGGAACCAGCTTACTTCTAGGCATGTCCAGGAGTCAACTGAGATCAATAACGGGTATAATAACTGGGCACTTCTTACTGAACAAGCACCAACACCAAATGGGACAGACTACGAGCCCCGTGTGCAGGAGATGTGGGGAAGGGGACGAGGAGCCCTACCACTTCATATGTGAATGTCCATCCCTAATAGGCCTAAGATGGAGGTACTTTGGGAACGACTCGCTGGAACCAAACGAGATCATGAACACTCCCCTGAAACCGTACCTGGACTTTATAAAAGAAACAGGGATGATATGAGGAGATCTGTGCGGTTAACACAAAGGTCCCTAGGGACCAGGTGTTGAGGGCTGTGAACCCCGCACTGAACTAAACTAAACTAAACTAAACTAAACTAATGTGTGATTATGTGTTATTTTTTCTAGTAACGTGAAAATACATAAAACCGTACAATTTCTGTGTAAAATTACATGAATTTTTTTCGGTGTTTATTTTTATATTGATTTCTTTCCCGATTGTTGCAGATTGATGATGTGAAGAAATCTCTTCAGAATCTCGCGGCTTTTTATATAAAGTAAAAGCCTAATCACAAGATCTACTAAAGAAAAAACGTTGAAATCTTTGGACATAAAACAAATTGGAACATTTCTAATTGGACCTGAAAAAGACAATTATATGCCATCAATAGTTAGTCTCTGAAAGAGAGGAATTTTCAAAAATACGTAAGGAATTTCCAAATTAGAACGAAATATAAAAAAGGGTTCTTTTTTAATCGATAGCTGGGATCCTTCCGAAAGTTACAGTTTTTATGAAGTAATTTTTTTAAATGTTTCTTTGTTCAGGTGTAATTTTAAATCGGACAAAAACTTAGGATACGAGTCGGGGTTATTAATTGTAAAATTTCAAACCCATTTAATTCTTCTAATTAAAATTCTCTTATAATTAGTAATTAGTGCACGCGACAAAAAAAAATGAACATCAGCTGCATATTTATTTAGTATTTTTTATTATTTATTATTTGTTTAACATTCAAGCAGTTGTCAATAGAAGAAAGTTTGGAGTAACAATTTTTGTCGCTAATAAAGCCAATAAGAATGCAGATATACAAAATTTAAAACAAATCGTTTGATTGTACAGATATTGCCAGAGCGAAAAAACTATTGATTTTACCCTCAGTAATGTCAAAATAAAAATTTTTAGGTTAGCTTGCAAGCAGATTCTCTTTAAACGCTGAGTACCAGTTTGAGGTTATGTGATTTTTTTTCTAGATACAGTGATCTATGTCAGATTGAGTGATTGTCCTCAAACTAAAAAAAGTTTTTATAAACATATGTTTAAAAGTGCGGCGTAAGGGAGCTAAGCCCCTTTGAAAGTGGCTAAAAAATTCAGGTTTTATGTAATAACTCAGGGCCCATTTAAGATATAGCAACTATTTTGAATGTGAACCAATCTTAATAAGGTTCTTCTTCGTATGTTGTTATTTTTATGTACTTTTTTTAACCAGGGGCCTTATCATTTTTTTGTACAAAACATTTTTAATTCATTTAAAGGTGAAATTTTACTGCTCGAGGACGAAAAATTAAATACTAATGTGGAAAACCAACATTTCAAAGATGCGGGGTGATTCTACATCAAAAACTAGGAAAAAATTGTATCTTTCTTGTAATTAGAAACCTCTAGCCGGTCAAAATTAATGTAATTTTTTATTAATATTACCTATACTTTTAGTTCAGTGTGTGAAGTAGTGAATTTTTGCAGTAATTGAGAAATGTTTTAATATGTATATAAACCAAAGAAAAAAAAACATAGAATTAGAACTACAGTTTGGATTTGGCGTCGAATTATAAAAAAAATCTTTTCCCTAAGTTTAATTATCTTATAATTATCTGTAAATTCTTCTTAGGCGACAGTTCACCTTAAAATCATCGCTACCGGCTTTCGGCTTCTTTGTCAAAAATAGTTTATCAGTAACGTCCCAAGTTACTCTTTGACTCTTGCTACCGTTTTGATAGTAAAATGTCTTGGGTATTTGCCAATTAGATTTGGTACACCTAACGATCTGTGTGTGGCCACTGTTTAACGAATGAAATACGTCTTCTTTATTTTTTTAAATAAAACCATGGGAAAATAGAACCAAGCAACGCAAAAGCATATTTTTTGGTAATCTTCGAAAACCATTATTACAAAAATTTTGCAATACACGTATATAGTCTTCCACACGGTAGGAAAGCTCCGACGAAAGGGGGAGGTATCACGCGTGCTCTGTTCTTTACGTTAAAAGCGTCATAAGGGAACGTTCAAATATTACGTAACGAAAATTTTGATCATTTTGGACTTTTAAAATTACTATTCCGGTAAGGATGAGGAACAATATTGTCTTTCTTTTTTTAGAGTATACGTATTGCCTTCCTACACCCTGTATACAAAAATATGCAGACGAAAATCCCACCCCGTTATTTGAAATAAGGATGTAAGTATACCTATGTCAAAAGACTACAATAAGACCTGGTCTTAATCTCATTCAAATTACTAATAATATAACGGAAAATAAGTACTTAGGAAGTATGATATATCAATGATTACATTCTTATGCATTATGCATAATATTGCATATAAAAGCATCCGTTTTAATTTATTTTTTTTAACCAAGGGGTTGTTTTTTTGGAGACATCAACTCTCGATCAGATCACGAACTTTTTTAAATGCAAGACTCGATACTAAAAACTGCTTTTATTTTACTAAAAATAGGAGTTTGGGAACCACTTGATTTTTAGACTAGAAATATACACTGTAAAAGAACTACTTATATTAAAGTACTGGCCAAAAATTGGAATTACTTAAGTATAAGTAAAACTTGTATAAAGGTAAAACACTGTAATGTATTACAAAACAAGTAACTGTTTAAACAAACAAAGCGTACACTGTAAAAAATAAGATATATATTTAAATACATTATTGTAATATTGGATAAAGAAATTATTTTTACCTCTCAATACCAAACAACGTAACCAGTGCACTGATAAAAATGTTGTTGTAATATAGCCGCCCACCATATTTTGAAATATGTTATAACATAAACATGTTATACGATACAGCAACCAGTTGTAAAATTAAGAAGTAAACAACATAAAATTGTAATTGTAATAAACAAAGATAAGATAAGTAAGATAACAAATGTTATCTTATGTCATAGTTAGTACTATACAATTTGTGGTTGGCTCATATATTACACTATGTTGTATTAATAAAGTTATTATTCTATCAGTGAGTATTTTACACAAAAATACATAAAAAATGCATTTTTACATAACATTATGTAAACTAGCAAAAACTAATAAATATTAAACTGCATTATTACATTTATGCATAGATTGCTTTATATTGTACAATAATATGTTAAGCCAAATTGTGTTATAACAGGAAATTGTTGACTGTTTTCCTTGATGTCTTTTAAACATTTTTACACTAGTTAAAAATTTATAATCTTTAATTCAATTTGTTTAGCCCTCTGCCACAGTCACCTTATTTCTGGAACTTTACTGCATGGCGCAAAAATTGCGTCTCCCTTTAAAAAGTTTAAAAGCCGAACCGATTTTTTAAAATTTTGTCTTTTTTATCATCAAACGTGTTCTTTATAGCTTTAATTATTTAACTACAAATGCAATATAGCATAATATTTAAATGAGTTATTTATATAACACAATTTGTACTACAATGTTATTTTTTGTTAATTTTGACTTGGCAGGAAAATTTATTTAAATATCTTCGTAGAAGAAAGAACAAAAAATTTAATAAGATAAAAATAAGAACTTATAAATAAACAAAATAAACATAAAATTCTAAAAAAAAATATATTTTCTTTGCGATGTGTAAACCCTATTATTTTTATTATTTCGTACTTACAGACATGTAGTATTTTTTACGCCGCCAAATTTTAAATGAACACGTGAAATACACTAACTTCTCCGGTCTGATTTAGGGCTTTTACTGAATGTCTGAAAGGTACTGAGACACGGAAAGCCGCAGTTCCTTTGGGTGGGGAGAAATCACAAAATTGAATTACTATCCATGCGTAAAATGTACGCCGTGTCTGTAGCTAAGGGTTGAAAAATATCAAGTAAAATGTTTAGCAACCTATATTTCACAATGTGGGTTAACATGTTATTGCAAAATATAGTCCATATATCTAATAATATTGCACTAATGCATTTATAAATGTTCTATATTTCAACTTTTAATATATGTAGATATGATATTATTACATATTAAACATGATCCATGTTATATGGTCACGTTACTACTATTTTATAGGTAAATGTAAAATTTCACATCCTTATCTATAAAACATGTAAACAAATAATGTTAAATGATTAAATTTTATAACTTTGCAACCTTTTTTGCAATTGCAATTTCAACTTTATATAACATGTTGCTAAATGTAAGGTGTAAGTAATTTTACAGTAATTTTATTCTAAATTTATTATAAAACTTGTACTTTATATGGGTAAAAAATGTAACCATTCAAAAATTGATTCTAATCAAACTATAAAATGTTTCGTGGTTTAAAAAAAATCCAAAATCTAGGCTTAGAATCAAATTTCTAAGATTTTTCATCTACATTCCAAAATCCACAGTAATACCCAGTTTAAAAATTTCTATAGGGATTTTATATGAACGTTAAAAAAGGTCGATTTTCGATATTTTATTGTCTAGATTCCCGCTCAAAATATACTTAGGTAACCTTATGTAACAATAAAGAAAATATTTGCTTAGACAGTTCAGAATTCGATTTATCATTTGGTTACATTTCTTTTATTATTTAAATAGATAGTGGTTATTTACACAATACGTCAAAATCTATGACAAAATTTTGAAATTTAGATTTTCGGAAATATATACATAATATGTAAT
Organism: Brachypterus glaber; assembly: GCA_958510825.1. Taxonomy (NCBI): domain Eukaryota; kingdom Metazoa; phylum Arthropoda; class Insecta; order Coleoptera; family Kateretidae; genus Brachypterus; species Brachypterus glaber. The sequence continues at coordinate 18,436,862 of OY294050.1, forward strand.
ATGGAAATACGTATGATTTGTACACATATTATATATAAAATTTTATTTATAAGTTGCTCAAAATATTTGGGCAAACAAAATAATAAAAAGCTCAATCCACGCTGATTTTTTTTGATAGTTTAATGTTTATTTATAAACATATTAAAACTATTATCAAAATATAGAAACTATTAAAAAACCTAAGGAATAAATATTAAATTTCACTTGGATTAAACAAGTCTTATTATTTTTGTAAATGTTTTGTAATGATTCACTAAAACAAATCTCGTTAAATTCGGAAATGGTATGGTATGAGCAACAATTACAACAACAATTATCTGCAACCGTAAATTTGGTAAGGACAACAAGACAAATTTTTGCGCTTACCAGATCCTTAAAATAAAAGTTTTGTTTCTAACCAGCAACCAGAAAAATGGTCCAGATCTTTTTTTACTTTCGTAAAATTATATTGTATATTAATTTTTTTGATAATAATTGCTATACGTTTTAGCAAGTCACATTTTTCTGCATGTAAGTTCCAATAAAAAAAAATATTAAAATTTTTTAAATTTGAGCTTTTTCTCAGAAACAGACATTTTTATGGTGATTTTTCCTTAGTTCGAGCTTACATATGTGAATACTGAAAGTGTAAGTTGTATGCCGCTTCAGCTTAATGTAAGTAAAACCTTTAACGGTTCGAGATTGCCGAAAGTTTATCAAAGAAGAATAATTTAAAACTGTATTTTATATGGAAATATTATAAATGTATATAAGTAGTATAATATATGTATCCATGTATTATATCCACGTATTAAAGTAATATTATGTACACAGTAAAAAATAATGGGTAAAATATCATACATAATATGTATGGTATAAAACATATTATGTTTTAAAGTTTTCCCATTTAATGTTGTCAGTATAGTAAAATTTGCATACCATAATCGAAAACTCGACTTAGTTCAATACTGGGTTATTGAAAAAATACCACAATTTTTTTTAGAGCGTAAACATGGATTTGCGTAAGGGAAACTGCGTTTTGCTTCTGTTTTTAAAAATCCACCTCTCAGAGGCGCAGTTTTAAAGAGATTTAACCTTATAAAGAACTTTCACTTTCGGGTTTAGACCGTGTTAATGGATTTTCACTTTCCGACGTTTCGTCTCTTACTACTAGAGACATCTTCAGGGATTAATCTGAAACTAAGTTTCGAATCAACTTGTGTCACTATTTATGACGAGTTGTGGTTATTCACCCGTGACGAGGTTTTTCCTATCAAAGACTTCCATATTGCAGGTAAGTGGTAACCAGTGTCCCGATTGATATTGTTAGGATGCTTGATGATTTCTATCGATTCCCGTATCTTCCTTGGCATTTTTCTGTTTTCTGTTAAACAAATTTCCTTATCGGCAGTAGCCGAACATGTACATGAAACAGGTCATAAAATCAATTTGTCTGAAACAAAACAAATATTAACAGAAAACAGAAAAATGCCAAGGAAGATACGGGAATCGATAGAAATCATCAAGCATCCTAACAATATCAATCGGGACACTGGTTACCACTTACCTGCAATATGGAAGTCTTTGATAGGAAAAAGCTCGTCACGGGTGAATAACCACAACTCGTCATAAATAGTGACACAAGTTGATTCGAAACTTAGTTTCAGATTAATCCCTGAAGATGTCTCTAGTAGTAAGATTTAACCTTAAATTGAAGTTTCTTAAAAACTAAAACTATCTATCATTCTCTAAAAACTAAAACATGAATGGTAAATTCTTAAAATTAAAACAGGACAATAATTATTACAACCTAAGGTGTAATTGTGTGGCGGGATTGGTGTAGTGGTCTACCTCGTCTGTACATGACAAGTCTACTAGCCAACTAGGGTGAGTTCGATTCTCACTGGCGCCGATTTGTCTTTTTCAGTTAATTAATAATTGAAATTTGGCTAAGGCGTAAGTGAAGCGGACACTCCCTATAAAAACTGGTTCGAGAGTCAATATAAGCCGGTGGTTCCCTCTACTACTAGCCCACACAAGTCCGGGACTGAGGGGATGCTTAATTAGGTAGAATAGTACGAGGTTAAACAAACATGTAATGTAATGTAATGTAATTACTACACCTTAGGTTGTTTAAGTAAAAATATTTAATGTATGAACTATTTTTTGTACACAAATGAATACACTATGAGAAAAAAATTGTAGTAGGTGTTACCTTTTTGCAAAATATCAAATTTATAAAATTTGACACTGTAAAATTTCTACACGTCCTGCCAAATTATGACAAAAGCGTTCGCGAATAAAACCCCCATCAACAGAGGAAGTGGGAGGAATCTGAAATTGCAGCATATAAAAAAGGACCAGGACTACATTGTTGAACTTCCTTTTGCTCTAAAGCACACGACAAAACTATAAGGAACTAGTTTATACAAAAATTATAATTATAGCCGAATCTAGACTATAATGATATACTTGGTTCAAAAAGTGTCAGCTAGGCATACCGGATATACTTTTTTTATTATTTGTCCGGGACTATATTAATTTTTAAGGGTAATTTACATTACAAAAGGTAACAACCTTGACGCACTCTGAAGTGTGCCTGTAATAGAAGGTTTCATTTTTGTATTTTTTATTTAGCAGCTACTGGAGGGTGGCGATTAGGAAAATTTTACTAGCCAGCTGTCACATTTGCAGAAATGAGCAATTATTATCGCTCAGGCAACAAGTTATACAATAAGCAGTGTATAAGGGTTTAAAGGATAAAGGATTATGATTTTTTCTCTGATATCAAGCCCTATGTTTTTGTTGTGCTTTTCTGTATCAAATATTAAGAAAAACGATAAGTTTTATATGGGTACCATAAGTTATAAAGTCCATATAAAAACAAGCCGTGAAGATATGTAATGCTACGCAATTTATTATATAGTATTTACAGTGGATAGTATAACTAATTTTCCCAAATAACACAAGTTAAAACTATTTAAAAGGCAAAATAAAATATTGCTGCCAACAAAAAAATACTTAAAAAAAACAATTTTTCAATTTTTTAAAAAGTTTAACCCTCCATAAGTTATTTGGTTTTGGGGGTTCTAGTCAAAACAATAGGGCTTCTCTCATAGAACTAAATATTTCCCAAACATTTCGAGTCGATCGGATAATTCGTTCTTGAGTCATCGCGTAAACAAAAAACGTGACATCCGATGCATGCATCGGACAGACGGACATTTTCAAAGAATCTTATTTTTGCATGAAACAGATTTGAATAAAAAAAAATTTTGTCTAGGGCGATTTTTGGCGATTTTGGGAAAATCAAAAATACCTTATATGTATACTTATAGACGAATATTATAATGTAAATTGAGAATAGTGGGACTGGATCTTGGTAAAAAACAAAAACATCAGTAAATGTAGGCCGACGTTTCGTCTTTTATGAAGAAGTCTTAATAAAAGACGAAACGTCAACATACTGGTGTTTTTGTTTTGTACCAAGATCCATTCGTAATATTCTTAATTTACAATTTAAACAAGGATCACTAATACTTCCATTAATATGGATATTATATTTCAGGACTGAACCACAATCAAAAGAGATTATTTTACCCAAATATTTAATTTAGTTTATATTAAAACTATAGAAATATGTACATTAATTCTAAAGTAATGTTTTAAATCTGATTTTAAAATTCAAGAAATATTACTGAGAAGTACTTCTTCAATAATCGTTTTATCCTTGGATTAAAGTTATCCTTTAGAAGAACCCTATATGTAGGTATCATTGTTAAACAGAGTGTTGTGTTTTTACCCGAAACGTATGAAGTAGGTAATCAAAATAACATATTTAATAAAAGGACTTTCTCCTAAAAATTAGATTTTTTTTTTTTAAAGAAATTTAAAAAATTTTGACCAAAAATATTAAAATATTTATGCTTTTTAAACACATTAACCCCCTAGCAACCCTTAGTGCCCCCCTATAATATCCATATTATAATCTTTTCAGATTTTACCAGAACGACTTATATACAGTGCGGTCCAAAAGTCACTCCCCCTTTTAACTTTTGAACGAGTTGAGATATCTACTTAAAATTTAAAAATCGTAAATAAAACAACATAAGCTATATTTTTGCATATGTTTGATATTTTCAGCTCATAAAATGTGGGGGCCATGGGGGTACTTTTTTTTAATGGAAAAGGGGGTCGTGTGATACATCGTTTTAAAGCTTATAAACTTCACTATTTAACCATATATTTAAAAAAAATTAAACACATTTTTTAAGGTTTTAATTATTCAATTTTTTTAGCTAAAAAATGAGATTTTTTAAGATTGTTTCTTGTAAATTTTTATTGATATCCATGAAAATTAGTTTAAAAGTATAATTTAGGTTTTTGGAACTAGAAATAATTCATTTTTCAAAAAAAAAAATGATTAAAAAAAAAGATAGTTTAAGTTATCTTGTTTATGATTTCTAAATTTTAAGTCGATATTTTAACTCGTTCAAAAGTTTAAAGGGGGGGTGACTTTTGAACCGCTGTGTATAAAAAAAATATAAAACAAATAATATTAAACATTTTCTGTAGCACCAAATTTTAAGTTATGCTAAAATAAAGTCAGTTTGTCAGAAACCAGACTATATTTTTTCTACGTATTTTTAGGCGCTGAAAACGAATATGGCAATAAAAAAATTTAGCCTGATTTGAGAAAAACTGACTTAATTTTTTTTTGTGGTCCTGTGTAATCGGAGAAAAAAACACGGTGGTTCGGACATATGTATAAATTTTCTTATTTAACTCAGTAATTAAAAAATATGTAAAAATTATTTTATGACAATTAAAAAACACTTGTAATAAACAATATTTCAACTGGTGTAATTACATTACCATATAGACATCTGTTTTTCTCCGTGCAGGTGTCTATTTGGGCACGCGCCAGGAAAAAACACCTTGTCTATTTAAAATTTATATTTATTTTTAAACATCTGTCTTTTTATACCAATAAACATAGTTTTATGTCAGTTACTGTATAATTACATTACGTAATACCTTACGGAAGGATAAAGGACAAAGGATATGAAAACACTTTTTTTATTTTTATAAAAAATATTTATTTCTCAGTGCTTTTATTTTTTTATGTACAAATAACTTATTAATGACTAAAGTCGTATAGAAAACTTAACTAATAAGGAAATTTTAATCAAAAGTAAAAGTCATTAAGAAAATAATAATTTAATAAGTACGATTTTTTTCAAAAATAATATTCTGATAAAATTTTTATAAGAGAGCTTTGAGTTTTAGACAACTTATTGCAGTTATTATTGGAGATTCATAAAAAAATTTTGTTGTCACGAAAACATAAAAAGGAACCATCCATAAACTACGTCAAACAAAATTTTACTTTTTTACCTCCATCGTCATGCAAATCGAGTTTTCCTAGTGACAAATTTTATAAATAGTCCCTTATTTAAACTTTAACATTCAAATCAAGTCATATTTCAAGGAAAAACATTAAAAACATCAGCATAAACATGTAAGCTAAATTTGAACTATGTATTAAAACGTTCAAGATTTATGTCAAGTTTTGTGTTATTCTTTCTTAAAATATGACCTGAAATAAATATTATAATAAAATTTTACTAATTATTTTTTTAAGAAATCAAGAATAATGTAAAAAAAAAGATCATTGTTTTTTTAAAAAAATAATATTGTAAAAACGAGAGCTTTATGTTTTATTTTAGACAACTTATTGCAAATATTATTAGAGATTCTATTTTGTTGTCTAAAAACTTTTAAGGGTAATAATCCAAACTTAATTTAGGGAATACCACTCAGTAAAAAAGGCACAATTTTTACAGCTCCAGAATTAAAACTTAAGTCTTCATTAAAGTAAATAGGTAATTAATGACCTAAATTTCGGAAACTAACATTTAAACTAAGAATTTAACAAACAAAACTGCATTTTATTAGGTAAATCCTTAGTTAAAGTGTTATTTTTAATATTAAAGGCATGTATAACTCCACATTTAGCTCTAGGTGCTCGAATTGGTATTAAAATTAATATTTTTAGAAGTACAATTAAATTTTTACAGAGAAATATCTCGCTATATAGAGTTATTATCTGGAAATGGCATTTGTTAAAACCTTGCCCCTTTTTGCTGAGTATATTTTAACATTGGAATGCTATATAACACTAATATAAAATTAAAACATTATGTACATATTTACAAAACAATGACTAGATAAACTTTATATATAAACTTTAAACAATTTTATAGCAAAAAAAATAGTGGCAAATATCACTTCGTCAAGGCACACTTAGTCAGATCAAAAATGGAAGGAAATTTGATTAGGGAGTACTGGCCTCGTTATTGTTTTATCTGCAACAAAAAGAAAAAGAACATAAGTAAAATTATCAAAAAATTTCTACAGACTTATTTTTCTGAATGAAAAAATCTCAGACGGTATTGTTCCTTTCAAGACGTAATATAAATCAAAAACTTTCTTAAGGAACAAGTCTTTTTAAGACCCTAGCAATTCCCTTTTAAAATAATTCAATAGGTACAAAAAGTGGGGTAGAAGATTTAGCATTTTAAATTATATTGTACCAGGTAGATTTTTATAAATACAGGTACAGAACATTGATTTTTATTACAAAGCTTCTTATTATTATGACGTTTTATCTCGAATACGCAAATATTATACGATCAATATATATAAATGATTTATAGGAAAAATATTCCTTTGAATCGTATAAAACTATAAAATCAATGCTAGAACCACAAAGTTTTATTACTTAGCAAAATCCAGTGATGAAAAAACTACCTGACCGATTTAAGATTAAAAGTGGAGAAAAATGACCTGAGATAGGTAAGATTCTATAGAATATATTGTAAACTGTTTGTTAAAGTTCTTTGACACTATATCTCCACATATATTCTATCCCACGTGCAAACCGTTGTGAAATTCATTGAAGCATATCAAAATTTTTAACGTACTTTTTTCCACCCCTAAACTAAAATATAATTTAAATTTCAAGCTATAGAATATACTTTTGAAAATGCATTTCTTTTGATCAACCGACGGATTATTTACACTACAATTAGTTCAATTAAATTTTATTACTCGGAGACAGTTCTTAATTAGTCTTTAATTAATTAATATGATACATACCATAATTGTTGTTATTCTTGCTGCCAAGAGAAAATTGCGTCTAGTAACTCCTCGTCTTCTGGGCTTTTTGGGTCATAGTTTTCGTAATTTTCTTGGTGGTGGTATAATGTATTGGCGTAACTAGAATGTGCGGAAAATGAACCTTCTGAACTATGAGACGGCGTTGGCGACGCTGAGGCTTCTGAGCAAGTAGGCGTTGGTAACAAAATAGGATACGTATTGTACATTTGCGTATTACTAGGACTAGTTGAGTAATATCTATTTTCTGTGTAGGAATTATCACTAGTAATAGATCCATTGTTTATATCTCCTTCATGGTCATCTATCATTTGTTGCAATGATTTTATGTATTCTACTGCTAACCTTAATGTTTCTACTTTGCTCAATTTTTTGCTAGCTCCTCTTCCTTGGGACGCACTTTGAGGTGATAGAGCTTGAGCTACGGAGGTAGGAATGTGCGATCTGAGTGTTGCAAATCCGTTATTCACTTGTTTAACCCGGTTTCTTTCCCGGGCATTTCTTCTAGCCACACTAGCTGGTTGCTGAGGAGGCTGTCCATAGGGCATAAATTGAATTTTTCTTTTACATCGTAGATCCACGTTGTTTTGAACTAGTACACTGGTTCTTTCTGGAGCTGGAGCTAAGGGTCTTTTCCCGGAGATAACAGATTTTTGTCCTGAAGACACGATAACACAGTTTTGTTGTTGATCGAGAACGTTATACATTTTGTTTTGCTGACCTAATGTCAGGGTTTGTAGCGCTAAAGCCATTTCGCGAGTAAATATTTCACTAAGGACACACGAATGCGTAGAGAGCAACTTGAAGAATAAATTTTGAGCGAGTAGTGCGTTGTTTAAGTATCCTTCTGGGGGTTATCCCCTCTACAGCGTACGAGGGTTGTAACGAAGGATGGTGGGGTGCGTAAACGCGTGCCGCGAGACGTACGACGCGGGTATAAGCTCGCCGAATGAACCGAAAGCTGCCGGACTCACCCGAACGGTGTCTAGGAAGATCGGCGAGTGTTCCACACAGGCTCCGGAAGCTGAACAGCCTGCGAAAGCAGGCCAGAGATGTGAGGAAATTGAAAGCAGATGTGTCGAGCTTTTGCAACACTTTGAGCTTGATAACTTGCACTATTTATAAGTAACACTTGTTAATGAAATCAACAGGTTTTTCGGGATTACATTTGCAGGTTGGTGTTTTGTTTATTTTCCAAGATTAAAAGCTCCTTTATAAATAACAAATTTTCTATCTAGGTAGACTTTGTGTTTATTTTAATGAAACTGAAATAAGAGTAAACATAGAAAATTGTATAAAATATTTTGGATATCATAGAATCTATGCTGGTCCAGCATTTCTAGAATTGATTTATTCAAATGCATTTATCATGTATTTTACTCATAAATTTAAAATATAATTTTGTTTTTAATAGGTATTTTCAAGAGAGTAATATTTTAAAAATAAGTTAAATATTATTCTTAGAATTAATAATAACTCTTTTTTTTGTATATTTTTTATAGAACATTTAACTACTTGAAACTATAATTAAATTAAATATATTATTGTACATTTATTAGTTTTTAAATTAGGCAAATTTTATTAACTAATGATCAGTTACTGATCCACATAATTCAAACCTATTAATAATAACACCGGCACACAAAATAAAAAAATCTCGAGTGCGGCAGACCAGACTAGTCAATTCTTACGTATTTTGGGTAGCTGAATCTGAATCCGAGGTTAGAATTTAAAAGTTAGCATTCAAAATGTCGGATCCAATATGGCGGATTAGTTTTTTAAAGTTTCTAGGATTTGCTTGAAATTTGGTAGGTACCCGGGGGTTTTTGAGGTCGCTGATTACGAATCTGATGCCAGTTTTCCAAAATTCAAAATGGCGGATCCAATATGGCTGATTAGATATTTTAAAGTTGTTCGGATTTGCTTGCAACTTGGTACTCGAGGGTTTTTGGGGTCGCTGATTACGAATCTGGCGCAGCAGACTCGAGATTATTTTTTTTGTATGCCGGTGTAATTAATAATAATAATAATTAATAATAATAATAGGCTATTATATACCTATACTTTATTCCTAACAGAAATTTCCTTTAAAAAGTTTTTTCTATTTCATATAAGTATTCTGTGTATGTAGATATTTCCAAGTAAAATAGAGCAATACTTTAAATAATGCACATATTATTATCAATAAGTCAATATTTAAATATAATCTACAAGAAGTGTATTTATAAATATCCTAAAGATATCAAATAAAAATGTCAAATTCATATTTACCTATAAAATCGATCAGCATTTGAATATTTGTGATTGGTCGCGCGAAAAGGGAACTAAAGGTATAAAAAATTGATGTATGGGTTTCTGGATGCCTTATAGGTAAATCAATCTAAACAAAAAAAATTATAAATATAAAATGTTGAATGCCTTTAAAAATAATAAAAATAACAACAATAATAATAATGTTATATAAAAAGTCCATAGAGAATTGAAAATAAAAATTCTTCAAGTAGTTCTTTCAGGTGTTAAGCCGTATTCATAGGCTTGCATAACCAAACATAACGCATAATAAAATAATGACATAATTTGCATACGGCATTTAACATAATTCTCCATCACAATATATGAGCTCATAAGATTGATTAATAGACGATAGAAGAAGAAATGCGTAATGTTTGGTTATGCCAGCCTGTGGATAAGGCTTTACATAACGCATTACGTCAATGTTAAAAAAAAAATATAGAAAGAGTGCGTAACAGGAACACGTGGGTAAATATTTTTCAAAAGATGCGTCACGTAACACCTAAACGTAACCATGGTTATTGCAATAAAAAATCTCATAGATAAACTAAAATAACTGTTTTTTACTTTTGAGCGACCTCGTATAAAAAAAGTATGTATTGTCACGGCAAAAAAGGAGTTTTACAGATTTTCATGAATTTTTGCGTTTCAAGGTCTAAACATTCCGAAAAAAAGACTGTTCTATATCCGTCCGTCCGTTCCGTCTCTCCGTCCGTCAGTCCGTCCGTCCCGACTCACACAGGCCATACCGGTTTAAAATTTTTTTGTACATTAATAGTAAATTAAAAAAATTACAAGTAATTAATGGTTTTCCCCGGAAAAATCACATAAGGGCGTAAAATATTGTTTTCACAATTTTGGCGAAGCTGTGTTTAAATTTACATTAAAATTTTTACGAAAGAGTATGTGCGGTGGAACTATTTTAGTTTATTGCCTAGTTAAAATTTTGAGGGTATTTTAAAAATACTATTTTCCAATTCTAATAAATAAAATTAAACTCATAAAAATAAAAACCTCCTCCAGAAATGGCATATATTATTTTTTTCAAGACACAATAGTGCGTTTGTTACGATTTTCAAAAATATAAATCCTTACCTATTAAAGTAGGAACGATCTATTTGGCATGTTATCATCCGTGGGAAAAAAATATAAAAAGATCTGCGGACTATCCACTTTAAAAGATTTCGTTTATCGTAGATACATTGGAAACTGAAAAATACACGCATTGAAGTCTCTTACCTGCTCCAAACACCCTAATTTCAAGTTCAGTGGTATAAAAATAGAGGGAGCTAGCGGTTTTTTAAAAGGAAGAAACACTAGTTTTATCATGGATTAAAATTTAGACCCAAACTCATCCAAAAAGCTTTTATTTATTTTTATTAAAAATGGAAATAATTAGATGATCACCAAGATTGTTTTTTTTTTCGTCTTAAGAAAAGATAGACCTAAAAAAATCAAAGAAAATTAAGCAATAGCAAAAAATTATAAATAAAATCTATTTACATTTAACAGGTATGTATACAGAAATAAAGTCTAGGATTCACACGATATAGGAGGAGATTTCATCCCCCTTTCTCTTCCTCCCCCCAGCTACATGTCTGACGTGTAATAGTTAGATTAGTTCCAGGGCCGTAGCTATGGGGGGGGATGGGGGGAAGATTCCCACCTCACCTATCTTGAAATAAAAAAAGTTGCATATTTCATGGATTAAAAACATAAAAGTTGCATATTTCATGGGTTAAAAAAAATAAAATAATAAATTTTTAATTTTGGGAAAAAAAGTTTTAAATTTTTTGGCTTAAAAATATAAAAGTTGGGATTTTTAAACCTTAGAATAAAAAAAATTGCATATTTCATGGATTAAAATTATAAAAGTTGCATATTTTTTCATGGGATAAACATAATAAAATAATACATTTTTAATTTTGGGAAAAAAGTGGTATATTTCATGTATTAAAAATATAAAATTTGGGATTTTCAAAAAACTTGCATATTTCGTGAATGCAAAATATAAAACTTTCATATTTCATGGGTTAAAAATAATAAAATTATAAATTTTTAATCTTGTGATAAAAGTTGTAAACTTCATAGATTAAGAAATATAAAAAATATAAAAGTAAGATTCTCAAACCTTGAAAAAATATAAATTACTTAACCAGAAGGTGTAATTTGATAACTTTTTTTGTGGGACTTTTTTTTTTAGTCATGAAATTTTTTTGAGTTTTGGCGACAACCTTTGACCTTTTTTTTTTGAACTTTTTTTTGTCGAGGAAAGAAGTTGTGTTTTTAGGCTAAGCTAAAAAAAGTTGTAATTTTTAATGTTAAATTACCCAAAGTTTTTGGCTGGGGTGGTTTTTGGTAAAAGATTGGGAGTAGTTAGGGAGTAAAAACATATATTTGTTCGATAGCAATAATTATAGGGGGAATTAATATTCTGTTGGTATTATTGTTTAAAAATAATAAAATTAATAAAATAATTTATTCCCATTATTTCTTATGAACATTATCGAGTGCCTGCGTTATTTATGACTTGTTTTGCTACTTACATGTTAATAGTGAATTATTAATCACTGAAAATATCATTTATTACTGGCAGAGAAGATACTAAGTCATGACGGCCTGTGTAAACTTTAACGTTATTGATTTTTTAATTTTTCAGGCTGAAGATCGAACATTTTTAATCATTCGTCGATAAGATCGAATCTTGATTGACAATTTCATTAAAGTAATAGTCGAACTTTTTAATGGAATTAACTGGACTTTAATAACGAATATTAAAATTTAAATTTAAACATTTTTAATGAAATCGTTTAGTTTAAAAAAAGTTGATTTAAATTTATTACTATAATTCTTTCTTTTAAAAAATAATAATTCAAACAATAAAATTTATATTAAGATTGCTTGTACTAATAGATTTTTGTGAAAATTTACTTTTTTTCGTATTTCTTCTTTATATAACACACACTTAGTAACTTTACTGTGCAAATAAAAAGTAACGACTCGAAATTCTTAGCTACAAGATCCAATTTTCCCAAATAGCCCCACATTTTCCAACTAAAAAGTCCAATTTTCCAAACTGACCCAACATTGGTTGTATCTCGCCCCATATACCCCTCATGGCGACGTCCCTGTTTTATTGTCTGGGTGGTAGTTTTTTTTTTTTTTTTGGGACTTTATGTAAACCCGAAACTATTTTAGTATTGCTTCATTTGTTACTAAATCATTTACTAAATACCTATCTGTCAAAAGAAAAAAATTATAAACATGTTGTGAAATTTGTCATTAATAAAACAATATAAAAGACCCCATTATTTTACCCTATGTTATAAATTAGTAAGTTTTGATGACCCCAAATATAAAATAAATTCGACCAGGCCGAAAGAAAAAAAAATACAAGTCTCTAATTGGTAGTAAGAAATAAAAACAAAAATTTAAGATATTTTCAAGTGCTCATTTGTTTTCTAAGCCTCTTTGATCTGCCGCGGGCGCCATACCTGAATAATCAGAGCTGGCCGTGATTTTTAGACCATATTATATCACATTTATAAACTTAACTGACCGGGTTGTAAAAATAAAGTCATTTTAAAATCAAAGGAATTTTAACGTTAGGTATTTTAAATGTGTGCAAAATCTTTAAATAGTTATTTAAAGTTTATTGGCCCCAATGCAGACCCTTGTGGAATATCTTAATCAATTTCTACCAAAAATTCTTATGCATATTTGAATTTTGCACTTCTGGTTGGTTTAATGGAATTTTCTTACTAAAGAGTTATTGTAAGGCATTTAAATTTACAACGTACATAATATACGGTACATTGTACATAAAATATAAGGGAAAAAGCTTCAGCAATCATTTCCAAAAATTTAACAATGTGCAATAAAATTTAGCGCCTTTTAAATATATATTTATTCATAAATTAATTAATTAAAATAAATTAGGTATGTAAATACAAATACTTTTATATATAAAAGACGTCAGAGGTAGCCGGTTCCCTAAACTTATAAACATTTTTTCTTGAAATTTTTAATTTATATATACTTTTTTCATTTATCGAAAAAAGTATTAAAAATAAGTTTAGTTTGCGTTATTTGCTACCCAAGTGATGATATAAGATGTTTTTTATAAATATGGCAAATTTCAATACAAACGGACTTTTAATTACTAAAAAATTACACATTTTGTTAAATGTGTTAAAAATGCAAAATTTAAAAATATTTTTAGTGTCACCGTATACCGTATGGTTTAGTGTTTATTTCCAAAAAACACATTTAAGACAAATATTTGTTATTTTAGGAAACCTAATTGATTTTATTAATATCAGGTGTCGAAAACAGCCGGAAGTATTTTTTTTGCAATTTAAAAATTATCAATAAATTATTTCTTTGGATAAATTTAAAAAAAATACACTCTGTATAATTAGTACGCCCTGTATAGTATAGTATTTCTTTATTTGGAACACTCCATTTTACAAAAAATTTCTCTTTTAGCAATAGTCTTTTGTATAATTCTGTATAATTAGTACGCCCTGTATAGTATAGTATAGTATTTCTTTATTTGGAACAATCCATTTTACAAAAAATAGCTCCTTTAGCAATAGTCTTTAACCAAAAAATTATTTCATAAAAAAAATAATTAAAAAACATTTTTTCCTACCTGGAGCGCCGCTGCGGTTAAACCACCGCAGTTCTACAGAACTCATATTCCCCAGAACTGCCACGAACGAGAGTAACTTTGAGGGTACTGCTCAGCCTCGTTGCCTTATAATTTAAATTGTAATAATTCCTCTAATTCTTTAGTGGGCATTTCCATAGTGTACATAAGGGCAAATAGGTACTTTTTTTGTCATCACCCTCACTGAAGTGCCCACCAGTCAACATTTCTTAAAATATCCTCTGGTAGGTACTGCTACTATTTAAAAAGGAAATTGCAATTTTAAAATGGTACTATTCATTTAAGCTTGTTTCATATGTACATACTAAAACATAACACGCAAAGCTCATATTTTAAAATTTAAGTTTACCGAGAGCCAAAATAATGCCTTTTTCCACTCCTCCGTTCAAATCAAACTTTTTTGAAAAATCGAAAAATGCAATAAAAACAGGTACTTTCAATTAATGAGGATTCGGTGTGTTAATGATTTTACGATTGAACATTAAGATTTCATTAAAAATGTTATAAAATCGACAATGTATTTTTTGCATAAATGGAGGTACAGAAACAAGATCAACAGTTACACATATTAAAAAGATATGCCCATAAACAGTGAATCCAAATGTCGAAGTATTAAAGCTTAATCAGAAACTAAGAATGAAACCAAAACGCCACAAGAATTTAAATAATTTTTTTGGAGACGATAAAAAAAAACAATTCGATGTTTTATATTTTTCGCTAATTTAGTTTGCATTTTAACAAAAAATATCTATGGCCATATCCAACCAAATATTTTTTGACACAAATAAACTGTTTTATCAGTGTAAATCTCGAATTATGGCAAAATTACAAAACCCTTTGAATAAGTTTGAGCTGTAATTTTTACAGACACTTCCTCCGTTAGAAGGTATATTCGAATAAAAATATATCCATTTTGACAAGGACGTAAATGAGGAAGGTAATAATAATAATAATTATTATTATTATTATTAGAGGGTGCGACAAGATTCGGCAGAAACCATTAGAGACAAAGCTTTTTTTATGGTGTTTTATTGCTAGGGGCGCCAAGTTGTCAAATTCAAGGCTTGCTTCAGGGTGCCGAAATGCAAAGGCCGGCCCTGCTTGGCATTACCCCTCCCCCCATAGAAAAAAATATCTACGCCCTTGCATTTTGAATTTAAAGGTAAGCACATATGTGTACATATTAGGACAATATTTTTAAATTTATTGATAATGGTTAAAAAAAACTGAATAAAATAACCAAAATCGTTTTTATTTCGTTTTTAGTCTGTGGCCAGAAACCTTTAATATAAATAACCTTTAGAATATTAAAATTAATTAACTATACTAATTAAATCATCAATGTTGTTGCGTTTTTTATCCACAACCAATATTATGAAAAATTGCGACTGAGAAAGCCTAAAGGGGCATGAGTTTTAGTTTTTCGTAGCTTCTCGGCTTAATTTAATAAAACAAAGTCGCTTTAAGATAATCATTAGCTGATAAATATCTTAATTAACAAATAAATAAGCATTAACTACACGCAAAAAAAATACTTGAATTATAAGACATTTTTCTGAAATTAGGGTTCAAAAACTCGAATTCGAAATATAATAGTAAATATGTTATGATAATTATTATTCAAAGACAATTTGTTAAAAAATAACTACAGGGAGTTATTTTTTATGCAAAATTTCAGTGCGGTAAAAAAATATGGTGTAAAATTTTCTTTGGAAATACTTTAGGAGAGCTGCAAGGAAAGGGATAATCATGTAAAAAGGGCATAATCCTTGTTTAAAATGGGCCGTTTTGATAAAAATTGGTTTGGACTTTTAGTGCTAAAAATAGGTCGTTTTTTGCTAAAAATAGGCCTATTTTTTAGGAAGGGGCTATTTGCACGTCCGACGAAGCTATTTCCAAGTCCAGTATTTTTTTTGCCGATTTTTGGGGTTTTTAAAGCTTTTAAGGTATATTTTTAGTCAGAATTTTATTCTACTCGTTTAAATGGGGGCGTAGCTCCCCCCCCCCCTTAGCATCAAAAACACCAAAAAAAAAACGAAAAAAAACAAAGAATTAGGTCATGTGACGTCGGACGTGAAAATAGCCACATTTTTTACTCAAAATGATTAATTTTGCAAAGTTTAAATTTATTAATGAAAGGCTATGTTCAAGCTTTTAGGTAACTTTTTCAGTAAACTGATTTTTTTTGCTACACACGTGTACACGTACACGAATACGTGAAACACCTATTATAATCGTAACCAAAATCACGATTGTGAATCATCGTTTGACCAAATATGAATTCATAAAAATTACATCCCCTTATTTTCTATAACTAATTAAGGTAACCATCCCCTTTGTTGTCTCCGATAATCAAATCCAAAACATCTGATCATGATTAAGGCCTTTTTTGAAGAAATAATCTATTATATCTAACAAATATAATATTGAACCCCAATCAAAATATACATCGAAGTCCTATTCCTAATATATTAAATTATTTTAAAGGGGTTGAAAGGAAAAATTCAAAGTCATAATTTCAGCATAACTTTTAACAGGGTGGCCGTGTCTCAAATATAACAAATATATAATATAAAATATTTGATTGTGATAGTTGTATCTTTCATCAACTATTAAAATTTGAGTAGTCTGACATATTTTAACACACGAGTCTACTCGTGTATATACAGTGCCGTCCAAAAGTCACCCCCCCCCTTTTAACTTTTGAATGAGTTGAGATATCGACTTCAAATTTAGAACTCTTAAATAAGACAACTTAAACTATCTTTTAGCATATATTTGATATTTTCAGCTCTTAAAATGTGGGCAGGGGGGCATGGGTGGATATTTTTTTAAATGGAAAGGGGGGTCGTGTGATAAATTATTTTAAAGCTTATAAAATTCTCTATTTAAACTAACATTTTTAAATTTTTTAAAAATGTTTTTTAAGGTTTTGATTTTTCAATTTTTTGTGCTAAAACATTCGATTTTTTAAGTTTTTTTTTATAAATTTTTATTTATGTCAACTAAAATTAGTTTAAAAGTATAATTAACATTTTTTTATGATGAAATTAGGCATTTTTAAAAAATTATTTGTTTTTTTTTAGAGGAATTTTGACATTAATACCCATCTTCAACGCCCTTTTAAACCCAAAAATTTTTTTTTTTATTTAAAAATATGGAGTTAAATGGAGAATTTTATAAGCTTTAAAATGATGTATTACACGACCTCCCTTTCCATTTAAAAAAATGTGCCCCCATGCCCCCCTGCCCACATTTTAAGAGCTGAAAGTATTAAATATATGCTAAAAGATAGTTTAAGTTGTCTTATTTAAAAGTTCCAAATTTGAAGTCGATATCTCAACTGGTTCAAAAGTTAAGAGGGGGGGGTGACTTTTGGACCGCTCTGTATAACCACACTGAGAATTCATTATCGTATCATTTCTTGTTAATTACAAGTTGTTACAGTAAAACATAACAACCTTATTTTTTACTGTAACAACTTGTAATTAATAACAATTGTTGTCTGGGGTTCCAAATAGAAAAAAACGTTTAGTATTTACTACGGTAACGTATTCTCAGAAAATGTTATTGTAGTTTGAATACCGAATGTTATTTTTAAATACATAATTATTATTTATATCTCGACATTTGGTATTTAATTCTTTATTTGTTATTAAATATTACTACTTACCATATTAACATAACACAACGTGATAGCCTATTTGGATCCGCAAGCAATGTTTGTTAATTAATACTAGCATGTTATAGTAAAAAGTTATAGTAAGGTATTATGTACCTAGAGTTAATTATAATAATACAAGAAACTCCTTGTTTATTAAGGGCATTGATCAATTTAATTGGGAGAATTAGCTCACCGGTCTAAGGCATCGATATAGCATTGACACTGAGCTAATGATCGTGAGTTCAAACCTCACTGGCGCCGATTGCCTTTTTCAGTTTATTAATAATTGAAATTTGGCGATGGCGTACTCCCTATATATATTGGTTCAAAAGTCAATTAACGCCGGTGGTTCCCTCTACTACTAGCCCACACAAGTCCTGGACTTAGGGAATGCTTAATTAAGTAGAATAGTACGAGGTTAAAAAAACAAAAAAAAAATAAGCTACCCAATACCATTAAATATTGCACAACTGTAGCGGCTTTTAAAAGAGAACTTTTAGCACACATATATACTGTAAGGTAGTTAATACTTATTTATGGTACTAGTGGGCAATATCGGCTTACCCATGAGTGCCATACAAGGTTTTATCCAATAAATAGCTTAGGAATTCATATTTTTATTAAAAATTTTAATGACATTTACAAGAAAATAATTTGACAAGTGACAGTTGAGTGGGTAAAATAAATAATTATCCACTCAATAAAGTAAAAGCCACGCGGGGGTTATTATTGAGTCTATCTATTTAAAATAAAGCTGGTAATTATCTGTCTTATTATCTGTATGTATTGGATAAATGTATTTTTTTTTATTATTATTATTATATTTTAAATTTATTATAATTTTATTATTGTTTCATCATTTATTTTTTAATTATTTTTGGGCACTATTTTTTTGTTTCCTATATTTTTTTTATATTATCATATTTAATATTTTATATTATGTAATATTTTTTGTAATTTTTTCTTGTATATTAGGATGCATCCTATTTAAATAAAGATTTATTATTAAGGTATACTTTAAGTTGTGTTATTGATATAGTTTACAGTATGTTACGGTATTTAGTAAAATAACAATCGGTAAATAATTTCAAAATTTTGATTAATTGCTAAGTAGTAATGATACAGAGAAAAGTAAAAAATAGGATCCGATTATAATCGGATATATAATAATTATTTTCTCAGTGTAAGACCATTAAACCAAACATTATTATACAAATTTATTCAGAAGCATAAGAACATAAAACATAAGAATGCCATGCCGTGATTGGCTTACAAGATTCATGAGGGCACATCAAGCCAATCACGGCATCGCATTGTTATATATTATGTTCTTATGCGATCCTGTGAAGAGGCACTTAGCATAAATCTTTTGGGATAGAAAAATTGACATAATATGTATATTATAAGAAATTAATAGTAAATTATAAAATTTAATTGACCATGTCCAAATAAATCCGTTTTATCAGTGCACACTGATAAAAAGGATTTATTTGGATATGGACGATTAATTTATTTGGTTATGAGTAACAAATTTAATTTGAGTCAAATAAATATTTAGTTCATGTAAACAAATATTTTATTTTCAAAATGATTTATTAATGGGAACAAAATAGTCGATTTGACAGAAATAAAATTTATTTGTCATAACCAAATAATTTAATTGGCCATATCCAACCAAATATTTAGTTGACCCAAATAAACTGTTTTATCAGTGCACCTATTTCTTTCGAAAATCGGCACTCTCGACAATAACTTACGTTTCTCGGCGTTCGTAAAATCCTACCTGTAAGTAAACTTTACTCTTAAATTTTAAAATCCTCATCTTTGGCTTAAACTGAAAAAAATTGAACTAAATAAAAACTTTAAGCATACTTAATACATTATTAATGATAGTCCTAGATTATAAAAAAGTCATTAACAAGGCGTACTAAATGTAATCCTGTAAAGGACAATGGGTATCCTATTGTCCTTTTGTCTAAGATGGACGCTTTAAAAAAGGAATAATGGAAGTTGAACGAATTTATAATGTTTATGTTATTCATTCATCAGAGCTATTTTACGCTTTCTTATACGAACAACAGGCTTGATCATAGTATTTTTGAGTATTTCGTTCTTGTAAATTAGTAACAAATAGTATACTTATGAGAGAGAAGCGCCTTGTTTATCGGTCACTTTTCAGGAGATATTAGTACATAAGATACTACTTATTTAGTTACTAATAGTATAAAACGTTTTTAGTTGGGGTTATTTTAGTTTATAGATTCTCATATATTTTAATTTTTACAGATATTACTAATATATATTTTGAGAGAAAGAGAAGACGAGGTTTGGACGTTTTCTGTCAAAAAAAAAGAGTGAGCACAATAAATCTGGTAAAAATTGTTATTTGCTACCAGACTATATTTTGACATAAGATGTCACCAATTACATGACGGAAAACGTCACATAAGGCATTAAAGAGGAGTAGCTAATATAAAAATATTAAACTATAGTTTCTATAGTTGCTACAGAAGTTTCGGACTGATTATAAAGACAAATCGGCAAAACCCCACCGGGATCCACTGCGTTGGCCATTTTTGGTACTGGGTTCTTTTAATAATTATTCAGCTACTCTTGCCAACCTAACCTTAATAAGCAAATTTTCCTTAAATACAAGGTCCATTTCGTGCTTACATACACATTTCTTTCTTGTAAATTAGTACCGAATTAATGATATATAAAACCGTGTAGTGGTAAATTACATACCTTATTTTGAACGGAGAAATACAATTTTTTTAAAGATTTTAAATAAAATTAAACATTTTTATAATTTCTCTATTCAAGCATGTCAAACTATGTTACTCTCTCAAAAATAGTACTTTAAAGAAAAGGTTTTACAAAACAGTATTTTAAAAGGACTTAAAGGACAAGTGCTTAAAACAAGTTTTTTTTGGAAACTTATAAAAATAAAAAGAATCTTAAAATACTTGATTATTTAATTTGTATCTACATGTCATATTATAAGACGCATAAATAATTTGAATTATAACATACAGCTTCTCATCTCGAGATCTCACAGTATTTTATAATTATTTTAGTTCCACTTTATAATGTAAATGATATTTCTTTGCATGATTTGTGTATTTTTTAAACCGTCAAAAGTATCATACCGAGTTTATAAAAATCAGACATCGGATATAATTTTATATCATAATAAAAAGTTAATGATGCAGAAGTAGAAGAAAAATTTAAATTAATAGGATTAACATTCAATAAAATCCAGGGCGAGATAAACTTTATTTTGACATCAATGGATAACTTAACATACTTTGGATGTTGCACAGTGATTTTTCATGTGTTCATTTAAAATTTGGCGGCCTAAAAAAATACGCCATGTCAATAGGGTTTACCCATTGCAAAAAAATATATATTTTTATTTTATGATTATGTTGTTTATTTATGGTTAAGTTTTTAATTTTATCTTATAAATATTTTTTTTTGTTTCTTCTACCAAGTTAATTAAATAAATTTCCCTACCGAGTCAAAGTTAACAAAAAATAACATTATATCACAAATTATGTTATAATATAATATATATTAATATATTATAAATAACTCATTTAAATAGTATGTTCTATTGCATTTATAATTAAATAATTCAAGCTATAAAGAACTCGTTTAACGATAAAGAGGTCAAAATTTTAAAAATTTTGTTTGACTTTTAAATTGTTTAAATGGAGGCGTAATTTTTACGCCATGTCTGTAGAAACGTTCTATAAATAAGGTGTATGTGGCAGAGGGTTAATAACTAAAGGTGCTTGGGGTTCCCATACGAGCTTCAACAACATGGACCTTGAATAAAAATATCTAAAAAGTTTAATAAACTTAGTTAAAACACTACACTAAAAAAAAAAAGTTGAAATGTTTTTCGTCTATAAATTATTATATTATTCACGGCGCCTGCGCTTTTTTTTTTTTTTCAAAAAGTCCGTCTGTCCGTCCGATGTTACGTTTTTTGTGGACACGATAACTCAAGAACGAATATTTGGATCCACTTGAAATTTTCAGGAAAAATGAAATTTTATTGTTTTTAAAAGTAAAAAAATCGAAAAAAGCTGAAAGAAAATTCCGATTAACGTAACCTTTTCAGGAAAAATTATTTTTATTTTACCGATCAATTCTACCAATTTTGAAAGTAAAGCCCACAAAAACAACAAAGTTATGGGGGGTTATACTTTTTCAAAAAAAAAAAATTTTAAATGTTTTCGTTTTTCACAAAAGAAAATAAAAAAATAAAAAAAAATTGAATTTTTTTTTTCATTTTTTTTTTTGAAAATTAAAAAAGATCTTTTTTTTAATGTAACTTTTTATTTTTTTTTTTGATAATTATTTTTTTTAAGTATTTGAGAAAATGCAATATACCATTTACTGTGAATAATATATAACAGAATGCGTAGCATTACATATCTTCACGGCTTGTTTTAAATCTTGTATGAAATGAAAGCTAGACTAACGAATAGTTTAAGACCAGTTTTGCGTTGAGCCATTTTTTTTTTCGACCTAAAAAATCGCACCGTGCCAAGTGTTAAACCCTGAATAATATTTTCTTTTACCAAAATTACAAGCATTATAAAAAAAACAAAAATTATCCCATTCATGGGTATCTCTCCCTACTACTACTTAAACTAAGACGGAAAACCCTATTTTTCAAGAAAGAAGTTTTACATGCATTTCTTTTAATGTTTAGGAATAAAGGCGGATTAATAAGTGTTTTGGGACACACGCAAATACTCAATTCATAAAAATGGAAAATTACTTATAAAGCAATCTATTTTCGAAATAAATTCCATTTAAATATGCATCACATGCATAAAATTTCAATATAATTGCAGTCTTAAACGGAGC
This sequence comes from Brachypterus glaber, assembly GCA_958510825.1. Lineage (NCBI taxonomy): Eukaryota > Metazoa > Arthropoda > Insecta > Coleoptera > Kateretidae > Brachypterus > Brachypterus glaber. Next base: position 18,459,532 of record OY294050.1, read on the forward strand.
TAAATGCCAATTTTGAATAAATGATGCCTTCTTATTCAGTGTAAAAAGTGTCCTAAATGCATTTTTATTTATTTTTATTTTATTTTTATGAGACTTTTAGGAAGTAATTTTCGGGAAAATGTTAATTGTGGGTCCCGTGACAGGCCGACATTTGGTCGTTCGATTAAAATTTACTAAGTTGACAGGTTCGAGTGATGGTTTTGCTCGCGATTATAATACTCTTCGCAGTCGCAAGACTAGTTTTCAAAAGTCCAAAATCATTAAAAATTAATCGTTTTTTTGCGTTATTAATAAAGCTATCGAAATAGAATTTATGTCAGTTAATATTTACCCAGAAAGCGATAAAAAAGTTTTCTACTAGCTTTTAACTTTTCTATCTATCGCTTTAAATACTATTTTTTTAAAATGATTATAATATTACTACTATTCTTTAATTTAATTACATCTGCTAAACAAATCATAATAATATTAAATTATTTTGTAATTAAATACTTTTTTCTATTTTGCGACTCTTATAAGCTCATAATCACACGCATTTTGCGTGTTCTTATAAAAAGCCCATAGGAGGTCTGTACTTTTTGTTCTTTTGGGTTGGCAACAGACCTGGCCTATCGCTTGACGTTTTCCGTGCAAATGTCAATGTCGCTTTAAAGTTGAATTTTCTACAAAATTTTGTGTTTAGGTTAATTTTACCATGTTAAAATTGTGGCTTGGTTAATTGCAGTAAAAAAAGAGAAGAGATGACTATAAAATATATCAAAATATCATTTGTTCTTAGAATTTTAAACATGGTGTAAACTGTAATGCCAATCCAAAACAAATATCCCTAAATCAGTCATCAATTTAAATGTAAGTTATTTTAAATTTTAGAACAAAATAGAAAAAATTGTATAAATCACTCGTTCCATTACACGTTTTTAGGGCACGAGTACAAGTTTAGTAAACGAGCCGCTTGCGGCGAGTTTTTTAAAGTACTATGTTATGAAACTAGTACTTTAATATACTATAAAAACTGCGCTTTTTTAAACAGTAAAATAATTAGTAACAAAAGATGCTTAAATAAATTTTATTTAATTGAGGGATTTTTGTTTTGGGTTGGCATTACAATTTTCGCTATGTTTGAAATTTATAGAAGAAACGATATTTTAATATCTTTTATAGTCGGGTCTTCTTTTTTTCACTGCAAGTAACTAAGCCACAATTTTAACACGGTAAAAATTAACTTAAAACACGATTACGTAGAAAAATAAACTTAAAAGCGGTGTTTACATTAGCAAGGAAAACGCCAAGCAATTGTCTTTTGTCCTGTATTGCCAACCCAAAAGAAAACAAAGTACATACCTCTTATAGACCTATAAGAACACGCAAAATGACTGAGCGTACTAGCAATCTAATCAAGTCTTTAGTGTTCGAGACTGATTTTTATTTGCTTTGACGGACTCGAGCCAAAAATGAGTCAAGAACGTTAAAGACAGTTTGCTTACGTAGTGCATACAATATTTTCTACCACTATTCCCATTACCTATAGCTAGTAACTCCAGTAAAAAATATAGTATAAATATTATTTTGACGTAGGTGTCGGTTTCACAAATAGGTAAAAAAAAGTATTCGTCTTAAATTTTTTTATTATTGACGTATGTAATAATGTAATTTAATGTAATGTAATAATAAATAAGTACATTCACTTTATTGTTTGACAAAGTTAACAGATATTGACAACGGTTTATAATAGCTAGCACTTAATTAGGTAGTAGACAAACATAATATAGTATACATTGTGAAGAATATACTAAGGAATGAGAAGCATTATATATTTTCAAGACTTGTTTAGCATACTTTAAGAATAAGCTTTAATTTAATATGCAGTTTAATTACATTTGCATATTACTGGCAATTTATATATCCGATACCCATAATATCTATGGAAGTACTATTAAAAACATTTAAATTTTTATTCCACACTTGCTAGGAGTTTACTTGTTATTATTTAATAGGTATGTGTGTCGAAGACACCGTGTCCCAATGTCATAAAGTACATTTTTCCTGGTAAAGTTTGGTTTGCGAGACGAGACGAGGCACATAGGGATATTTGGGCAATCTGGGCGGTCAAAATTATTTTTCAACTTAATTAAATTTGGAATGTATTTTTATGTTATAGTAAATGATAAAAAAGTAAAAAAAAACATTTTTATCTATACCGGGTGTCGCATATAAAAAGATAAACCCTTAAAAAAATTTAAACCAAGTTTAAAAAAAAAAATCCTCTGACAGGTCGATTTTTGTTTCAAAGGGCACATTGTTTGATGATATCTCCACCAACTCCCAATTATCCCTTCACCGTGGGGAGGTACCAACTTTGAAATATTAAAAGGCACTACATTTTGAGTAATACCTTGATTAATTTTGTGTTTACACTGGCGGACTGGCCATAAGGACGAACTGACCAAAAAGGCAGGCTCTGCTAGGATGCTCCGTTTTGGCGGAGGGGTTTATCTATTGAAAAAAAAAGTGCACAAGAATTGTGAGAATCAAAGGATTGTGGAAGATTTTCAACAATACTGTGAAAGATTGTACAAAATTTTAATGAAGATTGTTAAAGATTGTGGGAAGATTTCAGATGATTATGGAAGATTGTAAATGATTCTGGAGAATTGTGGAGGATTAATAAAATGTATGTTCTACATAAAGTTGCCTCTCAATACATGCAACGACAGTGTTTTTTCAGTACCGAGCTGTCATTTGGTTTACTTTTGGTAGAAAAAATTAATAGCAAACTATTATATTCGTATATATACTTTTGAGTATGGCCGTCTAAAAAATATTTTGTGATCTAACGTTGATTTTGTTATAATATTTGAGGACCTAGGATTATCAAACCCTTGTCAAAAAAGTAAATCTTAGTTTTTAGATAAAATATATGCGTAAAACTGAATCGTAATTTTAATTTTGTTTATTTTTTGACGATGAGGTATTTTTTTAATATAACACAGCATGTATAATTATAAAGTAAGACCAGAATAAATTATTCCTAATTAGAGTAATTGACAATTGTGAAACTGACAAAAATTGCTTAAACATCGTCTTCATGCCTTAAGGTGAAAAAATAAGTGACCCAATTCGAACGCTTAATTCAAAAATGTTCAGTGGATATGTTAAAAATTATTCAAATTTTTATTACATAACTTTAATGGTCAACCATTATTGGGTTTTTAGTAAGCTTATTCCACTGTTATATTACAATACTGTTACATATATTTAATCAACCAATCGATGGCTACCTAGTGGGTGTACTCACTGTGTAGTACCCAGTAAACACAAACTTCTTTTTTTGTTCAAATTTCCGCTTATAGTGGTAATTTTGTTCTAAGCAAGTCACTATCGCGATTGTAGCACGATAGCGCACGATATATCGTGCGCTCTCTCTCTTAGACCTTTATAAGTTGGGAAAATCGAAGCTGCACAGTTGGGAAATTTGCAGAGGCCTGGACCTTTCTTTTCCTTCCTGGGTAAAGGTTTTTTAGAGGTGGAACCTTTTTTTTAGTCATCAAAATTTTCCGACACGGGTAAAGCTTGGCAGGGTCAAAAGTCGAGAAATTCCTTCAAAAAAATATAAGTAAGAGGGCTATAAGGCATATACCAATCAAATTATAACCGCTTATTATATTTCTGTTACAATTATTGCATTCAGTGTAAAAAATTATATGAAATACTTTAATTGTTTAGTGAATAATAAAATATAATAAATAGTATGATATTTATAGCTTAAATAGATTTTATTATTGTCTGTGCTATTAATTTTTGTAATAAAATAAAATTTCTGTAAATTTATAATGGTGTCTGTAATAAATGTAATCGTGTCTGTAATAAATATAATCGTTTCCAATTTATCTTTAACATTATTAGTTATTGTGTCCCTTATAATATATAGCTTAAATCATAGCTATAATTTGCCACTGTTACCAAATATCTTATAATGCATAGCACAGAGCCCACTAATTTCCGTGTAGTTGACCTGACCAACGAACTAATAACTCTTCTCTCTAAAATAGGCATTTCATTCGTAAAAACTGATAAAAACGTAGCCAACATATACATTCCTCTGTCTTACTCGCACAGCTTTGTTCTAACAGAGACAACAATAACAGTTACTGGTTATAGTTATTGTTCAGGCCTGAATATACCTACTATTTGTTTACAAACAAACTGAGATGTTTGGCGATAATTTATATTAACGGTATTCGTATTCTAGAGAGAAGAGTTATTAGTTCGTTGGACCTGACCCACATAAAAAAAAAATAATAAAACCTAGCTTGCTGTCAGTAACTAAAATAAATAGTAAATACCTCGACCTCAACGTATTAGTATTTAGCCATCGATAAGTAATTATGGAAATAAAAGCAATTGTCCGTTCTTTTTGATAATTATAATAAACATTATTACATCGTTGACAGTAATTGTTTTTATTATTTAGTGCATTACCGGTGGCTTAATTAATTAATGCTTACTTTGTAATACAAAGTTTGTATGTTTATTTCATTTTAAGCATTCTAATGTATTTTTTTTTCACTACTAGCTTAAGAACATAAAATTATTTAAAATTTTTTCAGACTGTGAAATCAATTTTCTTCACCTATAGCAATAATAATTTTTTCTCTCCTACTAGGAGTAAATTTTATAAACAATTGATTTCTGTCACTTTAGATGTTTCAGTTCTTTGTGCAATTTTTACTAATTAAACCCAAGAAAATAGCTTTAAATAACTTTTTATTTATCAAATATAATTAATTATATTTATTGCCAATTAATACAATCAATAATTAGCTAAATATTACGAAAACAATTTAAAAAAAAAACTAATTTTTTAAATGTCGGTTCAAAGTATTTATTTGAGCAAATATCATTGATCAAGGCTAATTGATTTTTATGAAATATACAGTGTATATTATACACCCATATAGCTATTGAACAAAATAGCTTGCTCCCTAACTGAAATATTTTTCTATCAATTTTAATTTTATATTTATCTGATATAGTTAATCTTTGTTTTATATTTATAATGGTGCACCCCTTTACTATTATGCGCACAGCGGTTAGTAACTATCCCAGAGTTAATATCGTGTGCGTAATAGCTATAAAATGCATAAAACCTTTAGTTTCCCGCCGACATGGTAAATTGAAATTTATTTACTTGATGGTCGTGTACGAATAAATGTTAATTATCGTGCGAAGAAGCTCACTTTGCCAATGTTTGCTCACTACTATGTATGTAAAGAAGGTCGTTTTTTTACACAGGTCTGATTTTTAAAGTAAAGTTTTAAAATATATTATAAATAATGATTATCATATAAAAGTATATTTTCCTACAAGATATATTTAAATATAGCCCAACTGGTAAACTTAACATAAGGGGCACGTGGGACACTTGCTCCGGATGGCAAATTTCTGGGATCAGAAAATTTTATGAAACAGTTTGTAGCAGGTGTATAACAATATTTTAACTTATTATTCCATCAATCTATTTTCTAATCATGGTACATCATCTAGCAATAGATGGCGCACAAGTCTACATCAATCTAATGACTATATTCCTTTTGCGAATAAAGTCTAAAAACATGTTCTTAATCATCGTACAGAGTAATTCGCAAACGGAATATAGTCATTAGATTGATGTAGACTTGTGCACCATCTATTGCTAGATGATGTAGATGATTAGAAAATAGATTGATGGAATAATAATGATTAGAAAATAGATTGATGGAATAATAAATTAATATTTTTTATAATTTTGTTTAAAATTAAAAATTTTAGTTGTAATAAACAAATATCAAGGCTCTTAAGTTCCTTGATTTTTTGAAAGGATTTAACGGTTTGAAAAATAGTAGTCTAGTAAATTTCCATTTATAAAGAAAAATGAAGGGGGATATTACCACAGTAATAAATGATAATATCACTTAGGCCAAATACTCATTGTGTCTACTACGTTTTGTGGACCACCGATTTATAGTGGCTTCCGAGCCACTGTTTGTAAGGCACATATACAATGTTTTCCATAGAAATTAAAAAAACTATTATTTCTGCTATCTAGCTCAATCTAAGGCAACTATAATTTAATTTTACAATACATGATAATACCGCAAAGAGAGCAGCCTTATTGTATAGTCTTCATGTAACAAAGACAGCAGCCAAACTTTATAGTCGGCCACAACCCTCTATGTCACAAAGAGAGAAGCCCTAGTACCAGAAGGCTGTTTGAAGTTATGTGACTTTGTCCCGACATAGTTGTCAGATTTTAAAAACAAGTGATTGTCCCCAAGCTTATGTCACACGCGAGACACATAGATTTCAAGTTAATTTATATTTTTATAAAATTACAGTATGGTTTATTTGACTTTTGAATTCTAGGTTAGAAATATAGGGTTAGGTTTAGATTTAATTAGTTAAATTTTTTGCTCACAATAATTTCAACACCTTTAACATTCGCTACCGTTTGGTCTAGTATGTCTATAATTAAAAAATAGCGAAAAGTCCGTCAAAGGGATGCCATAATGACCGATAGTTTCCATTTATAATTTGTGGTGTTGCTCTACAAAGCAGGCGGGTTCCTTTGAACTATTATTAGCGAAGGTGTGCCACATTTACTTAATTATAAAGGATATATCCCATAGGTGAGAAAAAATGTGCGTTTTTACTATAATGTTCAGTAGGTTTTTGTATTAAAAAAATTGTACGGAGTGTCCCAGACCTCATCTACCTGATTTTAAACTTTAAATGCACGTTTATTACATTACATTACATTTTTGTTTAACCTCGTACTATTCTACTTAATTAAGCATCCCCTAAGTCCAGGACTTGTGTGGGCTAGTAGTAGAGGAAACCACCGGCTTTAATTGACTTTCGAACCAATTTATAGAAAGTGTCCGCTTCACTTACGCCTTCGCCAAATTTCAATTATTAATTAACTGAAAAAGGCAAATATGAGAATATAACTCAAGCTATTTGGGTAGTAAACTCGTCAAGTACCACGCGGTAGTCTACTACACCAATCCTCCCATGATCATTGTAATTAAATTAACTAATTAGGATTTTAACTAATGAAATAAGAGATGATAAATATAAGACAAATATTTTCTTAATTAAATTATTAATTTAGCAATAGTTGCTTCAAGTAAACGGAAGCATAAACCAACAACAATTACCAAAATACATATAAGAATATGAGTGCTCCTCAAGAACATAGCTAGTTAAACATGGTAGTCTTAGTTATACCGGTTGTCCCATATAAAAGTACAGCCCTTAATAATTTTTTAAGCTAAATGTTTTAGAAATCCTCGGACAGGTAGATTTTTGTTTCAAGTGGGACATCTTTTGATGATATCTCCACCAACTCCCACTCACCCCTTTTGTTTTTGAAAATCACTCCAGCCATTCTCAAGATATTTAACCTAAAAGTTTTTGAAAGTATTTACTTCTTTTTTGAAAGTTTACCCATAATCATCCTTAATAACTTTAAAATTTAATATTTTTAGGAAAGGAAATTTAGTTTAAAAATTATTACGGGTTGTACCCTTTATATGGGAGACCCGGTATAGTTATTTCAAGTTATAATTAAAAAAATCGAAAATTTATTTTATTTTATACCAAACTCCCTGGAAAAAGAACTTCCTTCTTAAAAGAATGAATGTTAAAAAATTGATTTTAAGTATATAATCAAAATTTTACTTATTAAGTATTATTTAATACAAAAAAAAAACATCAGACGCCCACAGTCGTCCATTGCAGAAAAAATAATATATAAATACAAATGGACGTTTTGGGTCACGCCGTATAAAAATTTGTTGGATTTTTGTATTGTTAAAAAATTCTATAATAATCACAATTAATTTTTGTTGCTTTAATTTGGAGGCGGCAACTCAGTAGCTATAATATAACCTTTTTTTATTTGATGTAGATAAATTTTGATTAATTTTAGATTTTAATACGAATTTTTGGTCTTTGTTTTATACAAAATTTGATTTACTGCATTTAATTTCTACAATTTCCTCAATCGGAATCAAGATGTTTCCAGTAACTAATTAAAACCAATTTCACAAAATATAGCTTTTGGTAAACCGTTAAGAATTAAAATGTGTTCCTCCCTAAAAAGTTTTATAATACGAATGTTTTGTATTTTTTATCCAAAATTTGATTTAAGGCATAATTATCACTAACTTAAACTGAATTAAGAAATTAATAAAATTAAGAAACATAATCTCAAATTTTCCGTGGTATGCAATAATAAGGTAACTGCCAAATAGATAATAAGCATGTGCAAATACGACTGAATAAGTAAAACAAAAACAAATATCTATTTCGTAGGACGATTATTACTATATTTGCAGTTGTTGGGTCTAAAAATCGTGTTTTAAAACCAAAAGTATCTTTTATTTTCTTATGTAACTACTGTGTTTTTCCTTAACACTGAAAATGTACGAATTTTAAAATACAAAGGTGTCGCCGTCTTCATTTTTATTTTGATACTTGGATAACGTTTGTTTATAACATTTTGCACAAAAGTTAGTGTAGTTCAGAAATTCTTCTTTTTCTATGGTTTATTTTAAGATTTTATCATTATTTTATGGTATATTTTATCTTTTATCTTAATTGTTGCATACCACGATAAATTTATTATAGAATTTGAGGTTATGTTCCTTAATCTTCTTAATTTCTAAATTTCTTAATTCAGTTTAGTGAAGTTAGTGATAATTATGCCTGAATCGACCTTTACTTTGTTTAATTTTTACAATTTCCTCAACCTGAATGAAAATTTCCAGTAACTAATTAAAAGCAATTTTTGTAAGGTATCACAAAATACACTGTTAGAAAAATATAAATATATTAATGCAAAACTATTGTATTAACATAGAATACAATTTTTACTTTGATTTTTAGGTTTATTATAAAACATTCAAACGTTATATTAAATACAATATTAAAATTGTAATAAATATTTTATCCTAGGTTTTATTGCATATTATAAGATAATAGTAATTATATACCAAGGTAGAGAATACATTTTTTATAGCCGAGTGTATTAAATCCCGAGCTACTTTTCAGCGAGGGATTTTAGAGTGCGGGGCTATAATAGTCTTCTCTACCGTAGTTTATATATTAGTTTTTTCACTACTAGCACTATTTAACTATTTTTATTCAAATAATAAAATAAAATATTAACAGAAATTATATTTCATGAAATTTTCCTAAAAATCAAGTATCTTGATTAGTGACATTTGCTCAAATAAATACTTTAAAGTGACGTTTAAAAATTTAGTTTTTTTAATTATTTTTCATAATATTTAGCTAATTATTAATTGTATTAATTGGTAATAATTATAATTAATTATATTTAATAAATAAAAAGTTATTTAAAGCAATTTATTGTGTTTAATTAGTAAAAATTGCACAAAGAACTGAAACATCTAAAGTGACAGAAATCAATTGTTTATAAAATTTACTCCTACTAGATGAGAAAAAATTACTATTGCTATAGGTGAAGAAAATTGATTTCACAGTCTGAAAACATGATAAATAATGGTATGTTTTAAAGCTAGTAGTGAAAAAATATATTTATACCATACTAAACAACTTCATAGTATTTAATTTTACCCCAAATAACATTAAACTTCACGTTTGCTTGACGTTTAATGTCATTATATATACGCTATTGATTACGATAGTGTTCTATCAGTGTATAGCTTTTGGTAAACCTTTATTAAAAAAATAAATAAACTTAAGACGATATTATCTCTCCAAAAATGTTTTTATTATTATTACATAAATAATAGCGACATGTTTCTGCCCTTTTAACATAGGACCATCTTCAGGCTAATAATTAAAATTAAAAACAAACAACAACAATTACATTACACGTATACAACTCATAGTATGACTTGTATACGTGTAATGTAATTGTTGTTGTTTGTTTTTAATTTTAATTATTAGCCTGAAGATGGTCCTTTGTTAAAAAGGCAGAAACATGTCGCTATTATTTATGTAATAATAATAAAAACATTTTTGGAGAGATAATATCGTCTTAAGCTTATTTAAAAACTACCTCCAATATGAGCAAGGATCACCAAAAATATAATTTTTTTTAAAAAAATAAAGTTTGTTCTTCCTCATTAAAAAAGCCTCCATTTGTCAGTTAAGGTTATGGTTTGAAAATATTCACTGTGCTATTTTTAATTTGCTATCTTGCTTGAAAAAACATAGTTCTTGACCATAGTTCGTGTTTAGGACGCCAGTCGCGATTTAATTCAATTGAGTAAAAAGTAAGTGGGTACTAATTCCACTTTCAAGCTTATTCTTAATCGATGAGTTATTGGTACCTATATTTTTTCAAATTGGCGTAATCGCCTTTAGTTAAATAGCTATTTCTGTGCCTGCAATCATTACACTTCATTCCGAACTTTTATTTATTTATAGATCCTTTTATTTTTTTTTCTGGAGGTTTGAAAGGATATACAGTGCGTGCATTAAGTCTGGAATCACCCGATTAACTTTTTAGTTACAAGTAAAACACAAAAACCCTCGGACAGGTCGATTTTTATTTTTAATTTTGCAAATTATGGTGTAATAAAAGTTATTAAAATTTGCACCCCCTTGCACCCTCACCCCCCAACTTTTTTTTTAAATAGCAACCTACCCCTTTCAAATAGCAACCTACCCCTTCGTTGGAAAGGTAATTTAATAAGCTTTCCAACGGTGTATAATAAAGCCTAATTTGGTAAAGGACTAATGATAAAATGCACAATTTAGTTTATTATAAAGACATGTAAAGTATAACTTTAGTTCACTATAAATGTTCAAATTGATGTCCTTCAGCTCTTTGACAGTGGACAGTAAAAAAACGGGATTAAAATCGATTAAATAGTAAAGATAAAATTGGTCAATAAAAAGAAAAAAAATTGCATTTTTCAACAGGGTATAAAATATTACAATAAGTTTAAAACAACCTTATTTAGATTCTCAGGAAGGTGCCAAGTAGGAAATAGGGCAACAATTACCATATTATGCGTAATATTTCACACAAACAATGTTTAAATAAAACATGCGTTTTTTCATAGACCCTTTAACAAATTAGTCTTTATCATACACTGTTGGAAAGCTTATTAAATTACCTTTCCAATGATGTATCACAAGGGGTAGGTTGCTATTTGAAAAAAAAAGTTATGGGGTGAGGGTGCAAGGGGGTGCCAATTTTGATAACTTTTTTTAGACCAAAATTTGCAGAATTAAAAATATAAATCGACCTGTCTGAGGATTTTTGTATTTTACTTGTAACTAAAAAGTTATTCGGGTGATTCCAGACTTAATGCACGCACTGTATAGATATTCTTTATACTAACCTAATTGAAACCAAACCTTTTTAAAAAGATAACTGGGGACCTTTTTTGGTGGAAACAAATAATCTTCATCAATTTAGTGGTTAAAAATAATTATAAATGCATACATAACTGTCCGTTCAACTTTTTGTTAATTAGAATATAAAAACACGAAAAAGACTTGCAACCCAGACGAGTTTTTTTATTGATTTGCTGAAACATGTGTCTTAAAAGTGGATTTGCAATTAGCCATTTAAAGGCAAAAAAAAGTCACGCCAAAACCACGAAAAGGTTATTAAATATCGTCAGAATAATTATTTCTAAAAAAAAATCATTTTATTACAAAATTAAATGACTTCTTTACAGCCTAAAGTTCTAGATATTGACTGAATTTAGTTATGAAATTAATTAATTTAATAAAAATAATATAAGCGCTATTATAGCTATTACATCTCTAAAAACAAAACTTAAATAAAAGGTAAGATATCTAGATATTACACAAGCTAACACTTTTTACTTTTAAAAAGAAGAAGAAGAAGAAGAAGAAAAAGAAGAATAAAAAGAAGAAGAAGAAGAAGAAAAAGAAGAAGAAGAAGAAGAAGAAGAAGAAGAAGAAGAAGAAGAAGAAGAAGGGATCCAAAATTTGTTTTGAGGAAGGAAAGCTTTAAAAAAATTGTTAAAGATTTTTTTACAAATTAGTTAAAAAAATGTTACTTCATATGCACAGCAGTTTCTTAACCCTCAGAAAGCTTCTTTACTCCCCTCAAAACTATTAAATGTTACTAATAACTATATAAGCTATAAAATCGATGTTTCGTAACATATATTCACACATTTATAAGATATAATTAGACCTAATAAGACCACCTATAAATAACACGGCGTTGAACATATTTTGAATGAAAATAAAAAATATGAACATTATTTACAACGCAGTTTATTATAGGTTAAAATATATGACAGCGCACAGTGTGTAATTCGATCAATATATAAATCAATATACCTAGATCTATACTATACTACATGTTTACTTCATTATCATCTCAAGAATAATTTAGGGCTCCTTTCTATCCCACCATAAGCCCCCAGCGAGATATATTAGCATAGAAATACCTTCAAAATTATATTTTTGGCGAAGGCGCAACTTTTTTCCTTATGGATGCCCCCCCCCCTTAAAGTGAAATAAATCCGCCCCTGTTACTGGACAACCAGATCGATACAGGCATGCGTGGATTACACATTGTAACGCCTGTCTTTGAAATTAAAGTTATCGATACCACCTCATTAAATGATTAAAGTGTTGACTGCATCACTTAATATTGGGTTTAAGTATGAATAGAATGATAAATTGTATATTTTTGAGATATCTGAGAACATACGAAAGAATACCGTATGTGGACTAAGCTTAAAATAGAGTTTATCATGTGATATTATGTAAGAGGTGATCGAAAAAATCTTTGGTGTATTAAAAAAGTTTATAGACATATAGGTATGTTTAGATTTATTTATTTCACTAATAATTATTAATTATTTAATTAAATTTGGGTTTGTGACAGTACACTGTGTTGAAATAATAAAACAACTTGACTGAGTAATCAGTGTATTAATTTTTAAATTAATACACTGATTACTCAGTCAAGTTGTTTTATTAATTATTTAATTATAATTAAAAAAAGAATCCCTAATAATAGTTTAGTTAGTTTAGTTTAGTTTATTGTCTATACTCGTTCGGGGACCTTTTTCAAAAGGTAGTTTACTAAAGTGTATTGCTATATTGGTCCAGTAAAGTTCTCCGCATGAAACAAAGTCTCCGACGAAAGGGGGAGGAATCATTCGCGCTCTCTTCTTTCCGTCAAGGCGTGCGTGCCTACATCGGGCCTCCCACTTGCACACATTCCAAAGATATTTCCCGTAGCCACAGATCCGTGCGTCAAACTATATATTGGATTGAATTTATATTATATTAAAGTACTAGTTTTTAGCGCACTAGTACTTTAGAAAACTCGCCGCAAGCTGCTTGTTTTCTAAACTTGTACTAGTGCGCTAAAAACGTGTTATGAAAAAAGTGCTTTATACATTTTTTTCTATTTTGCTCTAAAATTGTAAAAAACTTACATGTAAATTGATGACTGATTTAGGGATTTTTGTTTCGGGTTGGCATTACAGTTTTCGCCATGTTTAAAATTCTAAGAACAAATGTTATTTTGATATATTTTATAGTCTTCTTTTTTTCACTACAAGTAACCAAGCCACAATTTTAACATGGTAAAAAATAACCTAAACACAAAATTTTGTAGAAAATTAAACTTTAAAGTGACGTTGACATTTTCAGGGAAAAGAAAAAAAAAACTCTTATGGGCCTATAAGAATACGTAAAATGCGTGTGATTATGAGCTTATAAGAGTCGCAAAATAGAAAAAAATGTTACTAGGAAAACACATCAACTATTATGATAAATTGCGTTATTTTTACAATTGAGCTAATTAAAGTTATGATTTTTTGAATACTCTAGAAAAAGGTTTTTATGTAAGTAGCATTTTTCGTCAAACAGTAAGAATAAAGCTGAAATTATTATCTCAACAGTGTGACAAAAAACAGTAATATACGTACGTGTATACGGGATCCTTTCATAGCTGAAATATTTATTGTGTAATTTTGTTTTTGTATGTCTTTTCTGCACATCTGTTTGCCTCTTGGACATATTGGGAAATATTCCATATGTGATCAAAAAGCGTAAGTGATAATTGGGCTAAAATTGATTCAAATTGGACCTGTAATTAACATATATTTACACGTTAGAAATCACTTATTATTGCCTTACTCTTGAAAACAATAATTACTTTGCCTTAGAAGTCTTGCGTTAGTAAAAAAAATTAAAAAAAAATATTTTGTACCCAAAATAGGTGATTTTTGTAAAAAAAATTGGTGTGTGTTTGTTGGTCAGACTGCCTGTCTGTCTGTACAAGAAATTTGTGACCACGATAACTCGAGAACGCTCATTTGCAGACCGTAGATCCGGACTTGCAGATTCTTTAATAAAATGGTATACCGGTAGCAAAACTAATAATAACACAGGCCCACAAAAAAAAAGTTGTCTGTGCTGGGGTTGAGACCCACACTGATAAAAAGTTTAATTGTGTCAACTTAATATTTGGTTGGATATGGCCAATTAAATAGTCCAAAAATACGTAAAAACAGGTAGGTCTTAACCCCAGCACAGACAACTTTTTTTTGTGGGCTCTTACAAGGCTCACCAAAAAAAAAAAATTTTTCTGTGCTGGGGTTGCAACCCATCTATTAAGTATTTTGGGATGCTGAACACGAATCTTTTATAAAAAAGGCAACTCATTGGATCATTTCTTTGCTACACTGAAAAAAATGTCTCTAATTATGAAAATCCCGTCTGCAATTTCAGTGTAGCAAAAAAATGAGCCCATGAAGTGCCTTTTTTATGACAGATTCGTGTTCCCAAAATACATAAGAATAGGTGGATCTCAACCCCAGCGCAGACAACTTTATTTTGTGGGCCTGTGTAATTTATAAAAAAAGTTAATTTAATATTTTCATAAAATTTAATCGACTGTATAAGTTCTTAAAATAGAAAACTCTTAAGGTACTATATCGTTGACGTTGAAGAGATGTAAATTGATGGAAGATCCGTCACTTCTCTACCTTGCGGCTCCGTCAAATAACTGATTATGTATGCAAGATTTATTAGCTATAATGGAACTGCTTCTTGACTTATTATGTGCCTTAGAATAGAATATATTCTAAGGCACTCACTTAAAACGTTGTCCATAAAAAAGCGGGATCTTATTGATATGAGTGGTACAATAGAAGTTTTGAGTTGGCCCGTCACGATACTGATATTCATCTGTTTCTTTGAGATTGAATGATACAGTGACAGATATATTTTTGATAATGGATTTAATGGAATAATATTAATATCAGTGTAGAAATTTTTAATTGTAAAAATCTGTAACGAATAAATAGTTACTGCATGAATTCACCCTCTTCCTTAAAAAAATAAATATAGAAAACATATTTTCTTGGACAATTGAGTGACAGTTTTTTTTAATAAAATACGTGATATGTATATTATACATAATTATGTCACTCAAATAAAAAATATCTTATCTTATCTTATCTTATCTTATCTTATTTATTTTAAAATAAACCGCTTAATCTTTAATAATCTAATCTAATAAACACCACTCGCCTATCGGCCCATGTCGCAATTATTAGACTCTTGTTGAATAATATACTATTTCCTACGACCTACTTAGTACTTAGTGCCTATTTCCCACCCGTTGCCTATGACAACGGTTGTGAAGTGACGACGTCAGAAAATTAGTAAATGTCAAACAAATACCCTCAAATTGACAAACTAATAAGATAAATTTTGCGTTTTTTTGATGTATAAGTGTTATGTCGTAAGAAAAATAGCACCTCCACGCAAACCATTTCAGTGCACATCGTGTACTTTTTTTACTCGGCTGCGCCTCGTGCACTCTCGTGTACTAAAAACTAAGTTCGCGTACTCAGTGCGTAACATACTATTACCACTCTTTTTATTCTTATCTACGTATCAAATTTCTTTTTCTTTTTAAAATTCGATATATTCTTCTAATCCCTAACAGTAAGATTTGGTATTAATCCATTGCAAAGGTTCTGCCATGCCCCTGCAATCAGTCATCTGAATTTAAATTTTTATTTCAGGCTATCCAAAAAAATCTGGAATTCGATTTTTCGCCATAAAAAGGCCCTATGTATATTAAAAATAACTGTTAAAGCCTTTAAGATCGATTTAAAAAGACTGTCCATCTTAAAATTTAATTATTTTCTTATCAATTATTTAAAATTAATTGCAATCAGGATAATTAGAGGGATTTTACATTACTTTAGCCAATACACGTGGAGAGTTTGATTATCAGCAAAAGATCTACTTTATAATATAATCTTCGTAGTGTACAGATAGAAGAATATCTTTAGAATATATTACATTAATGTACGGAATTAGTATATTAAAGCACAATTTACATGAGACACTATTTTGACGCACGCGTCCCTGTTTGGAAAACGAGCCTCGAAGCGAGGTGTTTTTCAATGGACGAGTGCTCCAAATGTCTTATGAAAAAGTGTTTTATACTAATTTTATCTATTTGCGCATTTTATTTTGCTTACATAGTACCTACTTTACTTTCGAATAATTTCAATATGACTGATTTTTGGAATTTAATTAATTAATTAATTTATTTATTTGTAATATACTACAAAGTCAGTGACAATAACAATGACAATGACAATTTAAAAAATGTCATTTGTTTCTTTTTATAAAAATGGACGAGGAAGAGTCAACATTTACTATTAACTGTGTAAGTAAGTAAAAGTGTATAAACGTGTCTAAAATGCTTTTATCTTGCCAGCCAAGCACCTTCACTTCTAGTGTTTGGGACTTTCATGACACAAAATCAAACACAGTCCAAACTCACACGCAAAAAAAAACAGAAAACATACATATTTATTAATATATTATAAGAATTTTAGATTATTAGATGCTATTGAATACAGAAACCAATATTTTTAGAAATTTCTAATAATTTTCACTTGTTTTTGTTACCAACAAAATACATAATAAAGGGATTTTGCTTAAGCTAACAAAAAGTAAGTAAAAAAAAATGAGAAAAAGTATAGTAAATGCGATATAATATCACGGGCATATGAAATTTGGTAGTTTCTGTCCGTCTAGGAGTATTTATTCGAAGATAAAAAGTTTGGATTAAAGCGTGTGAAATTTTAGGAAAATGAACTTTTATTAGCAGAACTTAAAGGTCATCTTTGTAATGGCTATATATTGTGAAAGATGTGAGAAAATTTATTCAAAACATTTTCTAAAATTTGATGCTAATGCAACGAAAAAATTTCTTCATGGAATTATGACTTCAGAATCAGAAAGAAGTAAAACTTGTCCATATTTTTTATGTTTTATCATCTGTTTTGTTTAGTAATGTGTAAATGTGATAGCACTTTCAAAACGAGCTAATCGATTTACTTAATTTTATTAAAAATTAGATTATTTTAATTAATAGCAAATATTTATAAAGTTGCATCTATGTATCCAAAAGCATAAATCTAAAGGATTTTATTCTATTAAACTGACAAGTAGTTAAACCTACCAATAAACTTAATGTAGCCATCAAAGTTATTGCAATTTCTAAGTTCTTATTAAATTGGCCTCTTGTGGTTAAAGTTATGTTCTCTACTCCTAAATTTAATTTTCAATAATGTATACTGACAGAAAAAGACTAATAAAAGAATACTGAGGGGGTGCCATAAAATAAAATTATAATAAATAGATAATTAATGATTGAGACAGATTTACGGCCAATAGCATTATACTGCCATATGCCCATATATGAAAGTAATACATGGAGATTAAGTAAAAAAGACTAAGACAAAAGTGTGGGAAAGAAAATTATTAAGTATAATATAAAAAAGGTTTATGAGGAAGAAAAGAGTCAGATATTAGCTGGGCTACACTCTGAAAAAAAAGCTTTCACCTCTTTTGACCTTGTATATCACATAGTAAAAGCATTTCCACACAGACCCAGTTTGTTGATTGAAGTTTCTTTACTCCGCACCGGTGTTTATTTAAAAAATATAAATGTTTAAACCTCTATTTTTTAACGTATATGATGATTAGCAAGTTAACAATTTAACAAGTACTGGCACCCGGGAATGAGGAGACGGGAAGATGTTATTCAAAAGACTGCGTGTGTTCTATAGGCGACCTTGCATTCCTCGCATACCGCTCAGGTGACGATTGGAAAAATCAGACACTATATTTGAAATATAGAAGGAAGAAAGAAAGATAGACAGACAGACGAGTAGAGAGCTCAAAAAGGCTTAGGGAAAAAAAGGATACAAAACCTTAGTATCAGAGTGTTGATTAGGTTTCTTTACTTGGGACTGGAGTAAATCTATATAATGTCAAGATTACACCACCGTTTGAAAGTCGAAGTTTGTTAAGAAACTTAGAAAGGATTCCAAACAAGTTAATATAAACAGATATGGAAGATAATAGAAAGAAAGAGGAGCATAGAGGATTAAAAAATGACACAAAACCGGAGAATCATGGCTAGAGACACTAAGACAATAAATGTAATTATATAACAAGGTAGAGAAGACATTTTTTATAGCCGAGCGTATTATATCCCGACATGCTTAGCATTTCGTCCAAAAGAAATAATTAAGCAATATCATGTCTTTGCAGTTCCAGGAAAATCAAGTGACAGTTATAAATTGTTTATAAAATTAACTCCTACTAAAGTATGATACGTTTATACGTGATAGTGACTCATATTGAAAGTATGGGCCACGAGGGGAACGAAACGTAAAAGTCCAAACCAAGTATAGGCGTTACGGTGAAGGCAGCGTGAAGCGGGAGGACGCTATCACGTTTAAACAAATTGGCCTATAGGAGAGAAAAAATGATTATTGCTCTAGGCGCAGAGAACTAATTTCTTGGTTTAAAAACAGACAAACCTCGGGGCTACGCCCCTTGTATTCAACTACTAAAGTTACTAGGTATTTTAAATATACAAAATCGTAGAGTATTTAATAAGAAAACAAATTCTCAGGATTCATAAATGAAAGAAAACACATATAAAATACGTTGTGAAGAGTTAACTATCGATTTTTAAGCACTACACTTTTTTAATACATGTATTTTAATCCGAGCAAACTCACCCAACAACATTTCTGTAACAGAAATTCTGTTATTAATAATTTCTTGAAAAATGTACGCTAATTTTTGCTCGTTTTATTTTGCATCGTTCCTCGTTTTTTTAATACGATTTACTTGTATGAAAAATTTTCATCGATCGTGATTTATCGGTACGAACCGATAAAAGCTTTTGTAAAGCGGATTCCAAAACATATTTCAAAAACGCCTTGTTATTCGATGAATGTATTAAAAGTTTTTTAGTGTGAAATATTCTTTATATTGCGATACGTTTAATGTATTTGCCGGTGTATAAGTAATTGCTACTGATAAAACACGCCATTTTTATTTCGTCTTTTATTTATATGAGAAATTGAATGTTTTACAGCTTTTACTTTTATAAATTCTTCTTACCGAGTAGCGATTCCGACCGATTCCTTTGAAAAATGGCTTTATCTATACAGGGATAAATTATTAAGAGCTACTAAAATATAAAAAAAAATATTTTAAAATGTCCGTCTGGCCATAAATATCCACCTCCATCTATACAGGGTGGCCCAACACTATTTTTCCAGCAATATTCTCGAAAACTAAAAGAGATAGTCAGGTTCTGCAAAAACTACCTTAAATGTGACAATAATTTTTATAAAGAGTAACCAAAAATAAAATCTACCTCTTAAACATCCAGCCTAACTTATCCCTAACTTTATGTTTTAAATAGCACCTCTTTATTTTTTGGGTTGTTTTCGATAGAACTTGAGTTTGCAAATAAAATGATATATTAGACTTGCTATTTTTGAGTTGTTAACAACGTTCAAAAACAAGCCCCTGATTTCAACTACGTTTGGCAACGATTTCTCGAAAACTAAAATGAAAGAATAATATTCACGGTTCCTATCCTGTTAGTTCAGTTTATAGGTTAATAATCTTGCAACGTTGCAGCGCTGATATAGTATAGATTTTTTCTACGACTGCTTTAGAATGTAAGCAAATACACACACTTTTCAAACACAGAATGAATTCATTCTAGCTCTAGATAAGGTGTGAATATTCCGTATCAAGTGTTAGAATGAGCACATGTAGTGCCATCTCTTGTTTATAAAAGTAGAGAAAACTGTAGCAAAATTAGCAAAAAAAAAAAAAAAAAAAATATATATATATATATATATATATATATATATATATATATATATATATATATATATATATATATATAATTATCATGAAATATTGAATAATTTAATGCAATTTAAAGTTTTGCGTTAAAATTACATCAAGTTTATTAGTTTTTCTTAATATTTGACCAGTTTTTTAATCAATTTAGTTCAAAAAATTAAAACTGATCCATCTATTGTTAAATATTTAAACCTGATTTCTGTCACATCAATCTGACATAACCTTCAATTTTTGCATTATAATTTGTAAATATGTGCTAAAATTAAATAAAAATCTTTTTTAAGTACTGCTTTGATAAAATTATTAAATAACATTAATTGCTTTATTTAAAATATGTGTTTTGTTGCATTTACAATGTCGAGTCACAAAAAACATTGTTTTTAACCTTGTCCACAGTTTACAGCCATACAGTGTTTCATATTTGCAGTCGAAGAAAAAGTATAGTCTACAACACCTATGGAATAGTCATTCCGCGCTCGAGGGACCGTCATACTCGTCTGCCGGCTCGAATGACAAACTTTCCGCTCGCGGGGAATATTGTCTATTCCATACTAGTTATATAATATACTATATTGGTTACCATAATAAACCCTTTTTGGATACAAATATATTTGTTTGATATACTGAAATTTGTTATTTTAAAAGATATCTTTTTTATTCATCCGGAAAGATATCGGTTTATTTGTTCTAATTTAACAACTATGTTTCCTAGCTAATAAGTAATTATCATTATCAAATTTTAAGGGTTGAAAAGCGACCGCTAACAAATTGGTCTATTTTTTTCGACATTTTAGTCCAGTTTTTCTTCCACCTAATTAGGTTTTTATAAATTAGATTACATCTAAAAAAACTTCCAAACTAAGTAGATTCATAATGAGGCATATTTAAATTGATTAAGCGGTACATTATAAAAATTAGATAAGGTCCACACATTTTCTTATAGGGTCAATATAAAATGCTTTCATCTGCAAATATCTATAGGAAACCTATAATAGGATCCTTTCTGTCTTTTAACGGTTAGTTTTCTGAGAAAAAGACTTCTTTTTCCTTGGTAAAGGAACTCTTTGTATGCACATAGAACGAATATTTTATTTTTAATACAAATTAAACCATTGCTGCCAAAAAAAAATCTACCACATTACCCAACCTTGGAGACAGCAATATTTTAAAATATTAGCTGTTTCTATTAAGTTTTTACTTCAAACAGAATAGCTTTTTTCTACGACTGCTTTAGAATGTAAGCAAATACACACACTTTTCAAACACAGAATGACTCTATTCTAGCTCTAAATATGGTATAAATATTCCGTATCAAGAATGAGCACATGTAGTGCCATCTCTTGTTTATAAAGGTAAAGAAAACTGTAGCAAAATTAGCAAAAATATATATATATATTTTACCATGAAATATTGAATAATTTAATGCAATTTAAAGTTTTGCGTTAAAATTACATAAAGTTTATTAGGTTTTCTTAATATTTGACCATTGTCTTTTATCAATTTAGTTCAAAAAATTACAACTGCTCCATCTATTGTTAAATATTTAAACCTGGTATCTGTCACAACAATCTGACATAACCTTCAATTTTTGCATTATAATTTGTAAATATGTTCTAAAATTAAATAAAAATATTTTTTAAGTACTGATTTGATAAAATTATTAAATAGCATTAATTGATTTATTTAAAAATATTTGTTTTGTTGCATTTACAATGTCGAGTCACAAAAAACATTGTTTTTATCCTTGTCCGCAGTTTAAAGTCATACAGTGTTTCATATTTGCAGTCGAAGGAAAAGTATAGTCTACAACACGTATAAACTAGTCATTCCGCGCTCGCGCGACCGTCATACTCGCCTGCCGGCTCGTATTACAAACTTTCCGCTCGCGCGGAATATTGTCTATTCCATACTAGTTATAGAATATACTATACTGAGTACAATTATTTTGGTTTCAAAAGTAGCAAACGTGAGTTTAACTATGAAATTTTAAGTTTGATTTGGTATTTTTTTAAACGCGAAAACACTAGCTTAACAATAGTTATTTATGGTACTAGTGGGTAAAGTAAGATATTCAGGCCTATTCACATGTACCATTGAGATTGAAATGTGTGGCAATATTGACGAAAATTGCAAGGTCATTTACGTCAACTGTATTAAAATTGCATGGTATTGTAATTTTTGTCAATATTGAATAGATTTCAATGGTACATGTGAATAGGCCTGATTGCCCATGAGAAAATTAACCCAAACCTAGCGAGGCGTCAGCCAAACAGGTTAATTTTCGAGAGGGCAATATCGGTTTACCCATGAGTGCCATACAAGGTTTTATCCAATAAATAGCTTAGGAATTCATATTTTTATTAAAAATTTTAATGACATTTACAAGAAAATAATTTGACAGTTGAGTGGGTAAAATAAATAATTATCTACTCAAAAAAGTAAAAGCCACGTTATTATTGATTTTATCTATTTAAAATAAAGCTGGTAATTCTCTTATTATCTGTATGTATTGGATAAAGTATATTTCTGGGATGAGGGTGAACCAAAAGTGACAAGAGAAAACTTTTAAAAAAATTAATGATACCTGGCCCTTATTTCTGGGGAGGCGAACATTATAAAAATTAAATAATTTTTGAACCACCCTTAAGAGAAGATATACTTCTGAAGACGAAGCATTTTAGTCTCTTCTCTTTTTTTGCTTTCGACAGTCGATATATAACCACAATTTGTTATGTTCCAGATACAAGATATCTACTAAACATATTTTCTGAAGAGAAAAAAAAAGTATAACGAGATCAATTTGTAGAAGCGAATAGTAGAAATTTACAACTAATTGAGACAAATATACTTTAGTACATATTTTTCATATTTCCATCAATTTGCTGGACTTTTGCTTTATGACTTTAAGTCATAAAATTAATAAATAAGCAAAAAAATTGTTTGGACTTTTGCTTTTCCATTATGCTATAGTCCGTCCAATTATGCAAGATAGTAGTTTAAAATTCCCCCGATTTTTAAGCTACATCATTGGTTAAAAACTGGTACCTTTTAACATATAAAATATTGTGACATTTTTTGTCTATGACAATGATTGACGGTCGTTAAAGCTAATAAAAGAAGAGAAAGTTACATAAAAAAAAAGTTATACTTAATGTTATTTTGTATGGTATTGAAAAAGGTACTTTTTTGGTTTATTCTTCATACACTCACACTAAATTAACATATTCTACATATTGTACAAACGTAAATTATATTGAACACAAGGAAAACGTAAAATTTTTAGGTTACAATTAAAACTTAAGGCCTATCTAGAGGCTCGCATAACAACTATTACAAGATACATGACGACACATCAAGCCAATCCTGGCATCGCATTCTTATGTACTATGCTTATTATGCGAGTCTTTGGATAAGCCTTTTCTAGGAAAACAGTACTGACATCTGTTAAATTTTTGATACACTACGATTTATGCATAATTATGGTATTTATGCGCTCTGTGGTGTAAAACGGAGCGCGTCCCTTACTATAATAAATAACTCGACGGAGTATACTTTTTTATTGTTAAGTAAAAGTCAGTGTAATCATTTTTTTTTAACTTTGAGCTGTAGAACGTAGATAAAATAGTATACAAATAGTATACAGGGTTATTCTCAGAAAAAAGATCTAGAAATTTAAGAGGTGATTCTACCTTAAAAAATATGAAAAAAAGTTCCTATAAAGGTTGATCCGGAAATGAGCCCTAAGGGAGCACGGTAGGGCCAACCGTTTTCGAGAAAATTACAGTTAAAGAGGCAATTTCACGTTCTGAGCATCAAAAATAGGAACCTTGATCCTTATAATAAAAGTAATTTTTCCTGAAAAAAATACATTAATCGTAATTTTTTTTTCAGCTTTTTTCGAGTTTTTTAAAGTTTAACCCCCGATAACTTTTTTGTTTTTGGGGGGATTACTTTAAAAAATAATATGGATCTTACCCTCGTAGAACTTGATTTTTCCTAAAAATTTCGATCAGATTCGTACTTGAGTTATCGTGTTCACAATAGTCTTGACATAATAAAATAAATAAAAGTTTACAGCTCCATATAATCAGTATATCCAATCGATATATCGATTTGATATAATCGAAATAAAAACCTTTCGTAAAAATCGAAATTTTATGTTGCATTTCCATTTTATATGGCCAGTCTTTTAATTCGTAAGTCCGAAACAACTTCATATAAATATCGAATTTATTGGGTTGGTATGGTAGGATGGAAATAGGATCAACCTACTTAAGATTTTTGGTGACTATGAATGAAAATAACACAGCCACACAAAAAAAGGTCAAGAACTTTTTATTTTCTTGTATTGTGAGGCGCTGAATCCGAATTTGAGGTCAAAATAGCACTTTATCCCTTTTATTTTCGGTATAACCCCAAAAAAAACGTTATTTTTGTATACACGTGTTATGATGCGTAAAATACATATGGTGTTAAAATTTTTAAAATAATATTGCTTCAATAGATTTACTTAGACAAGGCTTTTAGTGCAAAATATTTTTAAAGAAACCTACTATATTTAATTAGACCGACAAAGAGTTCCAAATCTAATAAATTCGCAAGATAATTACTATTCATGACATCTGAAATGATCATTTTAATAATAAAGAATAATTGTTCATACGTTTAAGTCTATGATTCACACTTTAGCTTACTATTTAAATAGTAGAGTATGAACTAAACTGGGTCAGCCGAAATTTGTCGAAGTCTATTGAAGCAAAATTATTTTAAAATTTTTATCACCATATGTATTTTATGCATCATAAAGTTTTTTGGACTTTTTTTTCAAATGTTCAAATGTTTAAAATTTACAGGTCACAAGTGTTCACCCCAAAAAAAAAGTTCAAAAACTTTTCGGAGACCATTGTATCCCAGGTATTTTGAGGCCCTAAATCCGAATTTGAGGTCAAAAAAAGCACCTCATCCGGTACATTTTGTACCTTACAAAACGTTATTTTTATACTCAAAAATGAGATTTTTTAAGGTTACCTCGTAAATTAATGGGATGAGGTGATATTTTGACCTAAAATTCGGATTCAGCGCCTCAAAATACATACAAAAGTCTCCTAAAAAGTTCTTGACTTTTTTTTTTTCATCAAATACACTCCATAAATCTCACGTAAATTTTGCACGACCCCTAATTTTAAATATTCAATAATAATAAGTTTAAATTTTGAAAGTAATTTAAAGCAACGTTTTAAAGGAAGTCTCAGCTTCAGTTTCTAGAAAAAAATAAATACGTATAAATCATCTGAACCTAATTTCATCCCACCGTTTTAGATTTTGTTGTCGACAATAACTTCCTTATTCTGCGACAGAATTTTTATATACTTTTTATCTAAATATTCAAAGCGACTTTGCTGTTTGATCTTTAATGTTGAGGTGAGATTACTGATAAGGTTTTAGTTTTTTTTTTTAATAATGTTTATATAATTTTGAGAGCTTTTTAAGCTTAAATTCAGTTCGTCGATATTCGAAATGAGAACAGTTATTACTTTTTTGTAGATCAAAATAACTTTTTTCTGGGCGATTGCAATTTTGTTTTTGCTATAACTGGTAACAGTAAACTTTAGAAATATGGTTAAGGCCTAGCCAGAGTCTCGCATAACTAGCGTAATACATAACATACAATGCCGTGATTGGCTTGATGTGCCGTCATGTATCTTGTGGGATGGCTTATAATGTTATGTTAGGTTCGCATAAAAACCTGTAGATAGGACCTTAGTTACGAGGGGTAGAAAAATCAGCATAATTTGTACAGCGATTACCTATTTCACATAATCATTGTGTACCTAATACTCACATTGTGCTTACTTAATAAGAAGGTATATGAATACATACTTACCCCGTGAACAATGTTACCCAATTTTACCCTATATTTTTTAGCCAGAATATAAAATGATATATTTAATTTTTGCTTTTAACTATAGGACGTTTTATGCAACATACTTTGTTTCAGTAATTTATTTCCTTGTAAATTTTTTCCTATGATATAAATCCAATTAAAAAAATAAAAAACACCAATTTAAGATAGTCTATCTTCCGTGATCTATGCACGAACATAAAAAATAATAATTTAGAACAAAAAAAAAATAATTTCGCCAAATCACGATATCTTGATCTTCTTTTAAGGTGTTAAATGGTTCGCAGACTAATAGCAGGGGTTCTTTCACTTAACTAACCTATCCTAATATATTTAATTCATTTCAAAATCTAAAGTCGAGATCACGAAACTAGATGAACTGTTCCAAGCGTGGACCTTACGCACAAAATTTGGACACATTTTTTTACAAGTGGCTACATCTACAGGGTGATCAGTAACTGCCACGCCAAAATTTAAGAGGTCATTCTACATCCAACAATATGAAAAAAGTTTCTATAAAGGTTGGTCCGGAAATGAGCTAAGGCCCTTAAAAGATGACATATTAAATGCGGGTGATTCTTCATTTAAAACTGAGCAAAAAAGAATTCTTCACCAAAGCACCTAAATTTAATTATAAAGAAGTTACTCCTACAGTGTTACACTATAGACATTTTTTATATATTTTTACTCAAGGAATCCATATTTTTTACAAAAAAATAAAAAATAGTACACATAAAAAAGTTTGGGACAAAAATGTGTTGATCCTAATCCATTTTTCGGTCTAGGTACGCCTCTGGATAAATTCAAAAAAATAAATTAACATAAACTTATTTTCCTTATTAATACTAGTATACGTGCAAAAGCTCGTCGCTCTAGTTTAAAAGTTACCAGAGTTAGTAATTTAAAGGCTTATTTTTATTACGATTTTAAAGGTTTTTAGCTCCCTTGGGCTCAGTTGCGGACCCACCTTTACAGGGACTTTTTTAATAATTTTGGATTCAGAATCACCCCTTAAATTTTGGCATGGCAGTTATTGATCACTCTGTATATTGAAATCAGCCGAAAAATATGTTGTTTCTATTTTTAGATTTAGAATTTCATTAAAAGTGGAAAAAATGTGATAAAACTGGATATTAAAAAATGTCAATCGGTCTGTTTGTCCGTTTGTTTTTTATGTAAACTTAACTTTTGAACGTAATATCTGATGTAAAAAAATCATATACCAAACAATTCAGAACCAGTCTGTGTCACGTGAAATATTTAAAATTAAATTAATAAAGTTGGACTATATTCCAATAAACATACAAAAAAAGTATTTATTTTAGTTAATTTTAAGTTATTTCTTTGGAAAATCTACAAGCAAGAATTTAACAAGTTAAACTCCTATTGTCTAAAAAAAATAAAAGAGACTTACTAACCCTAGGGATGACCCACTTACCTGACTTCATCCTAATTAATTCGTAAATTTTTTTTACTAAAAATCAAAGTGGATATTTGTTTTCAATTTTATTTTATATATTTTTTTAATTCTTTAACCTAGAAATATACTAGACGTGATAAAAATTAAATTAAATTAAATAACGAATAAATTTTTTACTAAGCAAGCATGAGTGCAATACTTCGGCATTTTTGGTGCCGACGTAAAAAAACCGTTGCTTTAAATTAGACCCATAATTAGCCAAAATTGGTTTTCAGTGATTTACTAATATTGCTCTATATCTAAGCAGAACATCTTGTTTCGTTTAATTTTTGTGGTTACATTTAATTGGAAGCAAATTGCTTTGAACCACAAAAACATTTTTTTGCCACCCTGCAGGGCACTCTAGGGAAATAACATTAACAAGTTAGCCAATTCCTGCCCAACAATTCAGCTTTTTATGCTACAGGTATACAAATAGAATAGAATGCTAAAACCGAATATGGCATTAAAAATAGAAAATTCAAAATGGCGGGTCCAATATGGCCCCTCTAATAGTTAAATTTATAAATAAAGTTTTAAGAAGAAAGAAATACCCTAAGAATTAAGTACACTAGTTCCTTTTTATATATTATTATTACGGTAAATTATAGTGCATATAATGATGTAAGTCTACAACAACAAAAAGGAGGTAGGTGCAACTATAGCGTAAGAGAATATATCATTTACAAAATGACAATTAAAAAGAAATGTTTAAAATAATTTTTAAGTTTGAATTCAGTCTCAGACAATAAATTGATTTCATATTTATGCTAAACATAGTTTAACTATCCATAACACCGGCACACAAAAAAAAAATTGTCTGTACACCGGGCGCCACCTATCTACGGGCATGTTTTTCGACCCGCTGAATACGAATTTCAAGTCAGTTTAGGCCGTCCAGCCTTCAATTTCGAGTAAATTGCAAAAAAACTCAAAAAATAGCGAAAATTCGATATTTTGGCAAGAAAAAAAATTTTTTTGCACCGGTGCACCGGCACACAAAAAAAAAATTGTCTGTACACCGGGCGCCACCTATCTACGGGCATGTTTTTCGACCCGCTGAATACGAATTTCAAGTCAGTTTAGGCCGTCCAGCCTTCAATTTCGAGTAAATTGCAAAAAAAACCCAAAAAATAGCGAAAATTCGATGTTTTGGCAAGAAAAAAAATTTTTTACTCGAAATTGAAGGCTGGACGGCCTAAACTGACTTGAAATTCGTATTCAGAGGGTCGAAAAACATGCCCGTAGATAGGTGGCGCCCGGTGTACAGACAATTTTTTTTTTGTGTGCCGGTGTAATTATAAAGTTACAGTTTTCAAAGCTTAGTTTTAAGTCGATAGTGCCAAAAATGAGGGCTTCCCAGACCATAGTGCACTAGAAGGGAGTAGTATACTAACTCCCAACGGCTGCCCCAAACTTAAAATATCTTCTCATAGGCCGTATGTCGTAGACTAATACTTGCTGTATGAGACCCACCATTTGGTATAGGTATGGACTGGCTTCTTGAGGCCCTGTCGGCAAAATGTCAAAAAAGAAAACATAAAGTAAATGTAAAGCATCTTGTTTAAAAAAAGCTTAAAACAAGATTTAATTAGAGAACCAAAAAAAAATTTTGCCCCTCAACAAAAAGTGTCGCTTTTAGAATCAATCGAATAAAAAATAAGTTAATAGTCCAGAAATGGTTAAGGAAAGATCTCTAAAATCGAGAAGAGAAGTTACTTGGAACACAAGTAGCTATAAAGTATCTATTACCGCTCTTTTGCAGTAAAATTACAGCCATATGGCTGCTATTTTGCTGCAAACGAGATACTTTATCCTGTACACTTTACTGTGTTACTTGGGTTCCGTTTCTCGACTCTCGTGAAACCCTAACCAGAGTTGCGTGTGAGAAAGTGTTACTTTCCAAACTTGTTAGGAAAATAATTATTTAAATAGCTGTCAATTGACAGCTTTTTAAAATTTCCTATCAAGTAAAAAGGCTCTAAAATTAAATATTTAGGCACAATACCGGTGCTGCCGAAATTATTAAAGTTAGCAAAGCAATTATTTGAAAACGGTTTCGATATAATTTCATAATAACATAAAAGTAAAAAATTGCTATATTGGAACACACGAAGATACCAATCTTGATTGTTTTTCAAAAAGGTGTTAAATAATGTTTATTAATAGCAGGGGGTAAAAATATATCGATCAACCATGGTGGTATTTTAAGATCTTTACCAGTAATAGGTAAAAATTGTGTTAAATAATGGACCACAATTAGAGAAAATTGGCTTGAAAGATTTTTGCACTTTTAGATCTCAATCTAAATTACGAAACATTTTAGTACCTTATTATTAGGTTGGATATAATTGTTAAATGCTGAGATTATTATTTTCTCACCAAAATATAAAAAATCTACTCTTTAAGTTACATATCTTTATCTATATCTAGGGACTATCCATAAATTACGTAAACTAAAACAACCTCATTTCCTACCAAAGCTTCGGTAGGGTAAGGGGCTCCGGGGTTTTATAAGATTTTCATTTAATCATCCAGGATGGTTAAATAAAAGTTATTAAATATAAAATAATTTATTACTTTTTTTTCAAAAAACTAAACAAAAAAAATATTTTAAAGTCTTTTCCACTAGCTTTTATTGTTTACTTTATAAATTCGGCATTTTCATTTGAAAAAGAGTCCTTCAATTTAAACTTCGAATATCTTTGCTCACTGGCACTAGTTAACTATAACCAGTATTCGGCTTAAACTCAGTTATGACTCATCAACGTTGAAAATAAACACAGAAACATAGGCTTACGGAATAAGTTTGACGAATTATGAGGGAAATTTTTGTAAATCGAAACATTTGACGACTAATTTGTTACACACAACAATATTGAATATACATATTAACTATAAATATGTAAATACATCGATGTTTTTCGAAGAAAATAAAAATGTAAATATTTAAAACCTCGCGTCAACGACGCGGCGCCTATGCGAGCACTGGAAATTCGCCGACTACTGACTATAACACATAATATTATTCCTTTTTAAAGGATTTTTTTCATTAAAAAAATTACTGAAATTAGAAATGCTTGATAACAGTTTTATATTTAATATATATATATATATATATATATATATATATATATATATATATATATATAATATAACCTTAAAAAAGTCGTAAAACCTGCAATGTTGGTACATATGATTTTATTTACTTAAATAATTCGATTGTATAAGTAAATATACTAGTGATAAGAGTATTTACTTCTTTTTCCATAAAATTAACGTAGTTGTCCCATAAAATTATACAAATCCCGCCGAAAATTAAAACATTTAACTGCTGAGTTACGTAACTGAATATTTTAACTTTTACTGAAGCGATTACCATGGTAATATGGCTGGTATAGTGCATTTTCAGTATCTTTAACAGCAATTTTATTCGAAATACGGAATATTTACATTAAAGTGTGCTCTTGACAGTTTAGGAATTCTGATTTTCCTTCCAATCATAAACATAAATCATTATTATTAAAAGGAACTTAAATATAAATTTGCGTTACGTAATACTTGAACGTTCCCTAATCGGAATTTTCTTTCAGCTTTTTTCGATATTTTTAAAAGTTTAACCCCCATAAGTTTTTTTTTTTTTGGGAGATTACTTTAAAATTGGTAGATCCTTATAATAAAAGTAACTTCTCCTAAAATAGTTACGTTAATCGAAATATTCCTTCAGCTTTTTCCTAAAAATTTCAAGTCGATCGGATTCACAAAAATCGTGACATCGGGCAGAGAGACAGACGGACATTTGAAAAAAAGAGTTTCTTATTTTTTCATGAAAAAAATTTGTATCCAAGAATTTTTTGCTTAGGACAATATTTAAATATTTTTGAAATTTCGAAACCTCTGTCGAAGCGCGTCGAAATGTTCCCAACGACAAGCATTGGGAACGTTCAAGTATTACTTAACGCAAATTTTGATCATTTTGGACCCCCCCCCCCTGTAACACTATTTTCCTATACCATTAATATGGGCGTAACACTCCAAAATGAACCCCACCCCCCTAGGAGCGTTACGTAATACTTGAACGTTCCCATTTGTGTGACGTCATTTATTGATATGTCCTTATATTTTTACCATGTTTTAGGGACTCTCTTTTCTTAATTTTATGATTTTATATCAATCATAAAATTAAGAAAAGGCTTTACCTAAAGGTTTTAATTTAACTTTGATGCGGAAATTTTTCTTAAATTCTTATGTTTATTGCTTATTTTTAAAATTAATTACTAATTATTAAATTTTATTAATTAATTATAATTGCACTGCATATTATAATATGCTAAGGTAAGTGCAGGTATTATGCCCATGCTAACGTATAATTGCTGATAAAAATTAAAGCAGAAAACTTCAAAACAAAATAATACTTATAAAGCCCAGATTACTTATATATGCTTAAGTTATTAAAGAAAAACATGAAAAAAGTTTTAAAAAATAAAAAATATAGGCCGTTTAAAAAAATGTATCAATTGGCCATATTACCAACACGGTGCTGGTAATATGGCCACATATAAAATAAATCATATTTTTCTAAATATTATCAAGTTAAGTATTTATATATGCTCGTTTTTATTGCCTTTTATTATATAAAATAAAAAAAAATTGAAATGTTAAATAAAAACTATACACTTTATAAAATATAAAAAAAAACAATTAATGGCTTTAGGTAAACTAAAACATACTTGATAAATATTTTATACTAGCTATTTTTTTTTTAAATTATTCACAATCTGAATAAAAATGGTCCTTTGTAATTTTCTGTTAGTCTAACACAATATTTATGTAAATAAACGTAACATCTATCACCGAGCCTCATAGCTTCCTGCAGGAAGCATGCTTATTGCCATGGCCATATTACTATACACACAAACTGGCCATATTACTCTACATTGTAATGTAGAAGATTTCCTAAATTTTTGTTAAAGTTATGTTTATTGACTGAAATTCTATATAGACCAACTGTTAAATAGGAAGTTTTGCTATAATAAAATATAAATAAAATGTAAAGTACTTACCGTAATCAAATGTTATAAATTTTCAAAATATTAATTTTTTATTTTTATATAATCGTTTACCAACGAAAAGAAAATCACTAAAATCGTTGCAGAATTAAAGCCATTAATAGTGGCGCGATCTAGCGCCTGCCCTAGGAATCTTGTTAGAAACACTAACGTAAAATACTGTAATCAAAATTTTTTCATTCTTACTTTTTGAAATATGGTAAATTGGCCATAATAAATACATGATCATAATACCTGCAACCACCTTAAATATAATTTATTTTTATTAATTACTAATTTGGTGAAGTAGATTTTTCCGACGGGTCCTAAGGGCGATAATAATTAATAAAAAAAATATTTATATTAAAAATATAAATTTAAAATTTATAAAAGTTATCCCAATTTTGGTACATACATCTGCGACAAATGTCGATCAGAAGCTGTAAGGTGTACACGCACAGTTTGTCCCACAGCGTTTAAAACATATAGTATAAAATGTTTTATTAAGGTAATTATTAATAAAAAATTTACGCAATGTATTTTATTTAATTTCGTCATTTAGTAATAAGATCGCAATTGGTAGGTTTTAGTACACCTGCTGTCCCAATATTCAGAAATATGGGCAGATGCTACTTTATACGTTTTTGAGTCGCACTTTTTATCTGAGAAAAGACGATATACTTTTCATGGTGTCCAGATAAACTTAAAAATAATACCTGATTTGTTTAGTTTTTCCTGAGATATATTTGAAAACCCTTTCAGAAAAATATTAGAAGCATGATTTAATTGTAAGACTATTTCTTACTTATTACAAATTGTAATAAAATTAAAAATTAAAAAATATCAATATATCAGTTGCAAATATTTTCGTACATTTCCTGGATTTTATAAGAAAAAATTACCATATAATTTATAATATATAATATATTATAGTTATAGTAACGAATTTTTGCAAAAAGTCTCAAAATTGATAAAGACTATCGTTTTATGTAATTTTTGTTTGGTAGTTTTAACCAGGGACGTGCAAAATGCTGGGGTAATGTCACTTTTTTGCTCTTTTATGTGTAGTATTTTTAACATTTTCTTAATAAAATATGATTCTTTAGTCAAATATATATATATATATATATATATATATATATATATATATATATATATATATATATATATATATACCGTTTCCTAAAAAATTATTGTTAAAGAGAAAATTTCAAGTTCTGTGTATCCAAAACAGAAACTAAGAAATGAGCAAATAAATAAATACTGCTGTGCGATTCTACATCAAATGTATGAAAAAAAGTTTTCATATACAAATATCTACAAATCGTTTTTAAGGGAGCTATTGTCCCTTAAAAAGTGTTACTCTTTAATAAGCCGTATCCCTTAAAAATAAAAATAGTCTCTCGACTTTTTTCCTATACCATTAACATGGGCCTAACACTCCAAAATGACCCCCCCTAGGAGAGTTACGTAATACTTGAACGTTCCCTAATTCAATTTACATTAAAGAGGTTATTATAGACTAAGTATTGCATAAGGTGAAACCTGCAACAGTCTGATTGACAATTTTTTTAAAAATAATTGGTGTAAATTGCAACCAATTGATATAGCAACCATAATTTAAGAATGAAAAAGTCAAAATTCATTCCATTTTTCCCGGACCATTTATACGTTTATTAAATCGCACTTGCTGAGTGTACCCCGGAGAGTTCATCCAACCATAATATATTTTAGTTTAATATATTTAATAACTTTATACTAAATTATAGCACATACGTATTATTTTATTATATTGTGTATCATACAATGTATAATACATTGTATAAGGTCATAATAAAGAGACTTCGGCCCACAAAATTAGGAGCAAAGTTATATTATGATTCATAATATAACTTTCATAATTTATGAAATAGCTGATCAAAGGTAACTAACATCAGGTTGCTTACTTTCTACTATAGAAAAATTACATCAATGATAGTGGCAACAACGACACTGAAGTTTCAAATTGTAGATGATAAAGTTTAGCGTTACTTGAGAATAAGTATCACATTATTGTAGCTCTGACAATATTTACATATAAAATTTTCCATCAATTTATTTTCTATGTACCAATTTTCACGAAAACTAACACCCGCCTCTCAGGGTGTGGAGTTGGAATTTTTTTATTATCAGATTTACTTTCAGCAACCTCAGAAACCCTTATATACCATTTTTACGAAAATTACCCCCACCCCTTAGGGGGTGGGACTGGAAAACTTTTATTATCAAATTCAGTTTCGTCGTCCCTAAAAACCTCTATATACCAATTTTGACGAACATTTGAAAATATTTAAAAATATTTACCCCCTCACCCGTGGGGGTAATTTTTTTAGAAATTTCAAGCCTCTAGCTCTAGCTTAAAGCGTTTTTTAGTTATCGTGCTTAATAATGTCTATGTGACAAACCATATGATTTAATATATAATAAATTATTACTAAGTATAAATAAACACTAAATTAAAAAAGAAATATAACCATATGTATATTATATTAAATAAAAAATATGCGCTAGGGTAGAAAAAAATCGATATCTTCTACAAATATCAATATGAGCAAAAATGAGCACTTTACCATGATAGCCATAGAATAAGCTACAAATTGATGTACATAAGTTTAAAATTGGTTGGATTGAGCCCAATTGACTGCTAATGAAGGTATGCACTTTACTATAACCCTTATCTTCCCGAGACTAAACTAATGATAATTTTTCAATTTAATTGTATTTTTTATATTTGCTATGCCTAAAAAGAAGAAAAAAGAATAAAAAATTAACCATTTTTTTTTAGTTTTTGCCCGAGTTTTTGTTTCCTTAGAGTTTCAGAAGAGCTGTATTATACTGAATGAAATTTGCATATTTGTTTGCATACATAGAAAGTCTATAAAAGTATTTTGGATTAATATTGCCTTAAAGAAAAAATAAAGAAGTAAAGTCACAATTGTGACACCCTGGAGGGTAAATTTAACATAGTTGTGTTGTCGTAACATTTATTAATCAACACATTTCAAAAAAACATTTTATATGTTTTACAAATATACTTAAGTATGAACGGCTGTCCACAAAAAAGCCCCAAATCAAATGCTTTTATCCTTTTTTGGAAAATCAAAAGCCGATTGTCGTTAATTTTGACAGCGCAAGAAAAATTCTGGCCCATAATGGACTCTCCGACTAGTCTCTCGTCTTTTCTTGATTTTTTAAATTGCACTCACCTTGATTTTTTCTAAAAATCTAGAATCTCGAGAAACCCCTTCAAAGGTAAGCTACTTGGCGAAATCAATTATATTTCGTACTTTTTATTATAAATCGATACGTGAACTTGGGTTTTAAAACAGGGAGTGTCTTAAGTAGACTATTAATAAAAATTATTTATAAATAATTTAGCAAAGTAATAATTTATCTCCCATTGGCTTCTCTAATTAGTTTTATGTGAAATGCACACGAGACATAACAACACGATATTGCTTAAAACACCGCTTGCATATATTCTTCGGAAAATAACCATTACAAAACAAATTCAAAATTGGAAGTGAAGAAAATTTTACCGAAGAAAAAGAAAACAATTAGCTCCTCCTGTGATCTGGTCAGTGACCAGTGACCAGTGGTCACACAGAAAGCAGGGCATAATTTTAGATACTTTTTAGGGACGGCTAAAAGTAGATGACTAAAAAGAGGTCATTCACTTTACAAACTTTAAACTTTTTCGTTCACTAAAAAAAGGCTTAAAAATAGAAACGGCAACTACTGGTTTAGGGACGGCAAAAAATAAATAGGGACGGCAACTTCCTTCCCTATGTAGAAGAAATTACGCAATTATCACTAAGGAATAGTATTGACTACTTATTAAATGATTTAGATTTTAGATTTAGAAAACCTCTAAACCAAAAAGTTATGATAAACATGAATATAATCTAATACATTTCGTTTAAAAAAGCTGTACAGTTTTAGTCAAAGTTTTTTACTTTTGAGACAGAGATGGATAATAAATGTTATAAACGGTGCCTTGTGAGCTATCAACAAATGTTTTTTGTGCTTGTTTATTTGGGTTACACGTATGTGGAACGTCAGTTTTAGATGATATGTGCTTTTCTTGTAAAATGCAGGAAAAAATATTTGTGGTAAATATGAAAAGAAATAAAAAAATAAGTGTTATATTATTATTTTCTTCATTTGAATTCAAACCTCTAGGTTAAAAAACTTTATTTTTAAATAAAAACAGTTGCGAATAAAATAGTATATACACGGAAAGAAATTAGTGGGCTCTGCGCTATACATTATAAGATATTTGGTAACAGTGGCAAATTATAGTGATTTAAGCTATAGATTATAAGGGACACAATAACTAATAATGTTAAAAATAAATTGGAAACGATTATATATATTACAGACACGATTATATTTATTACAGGCACTATTATAAATTTACAGAAATTTTATTATATTATAAAAATTATTAGCACGGACAATAATTAAATCTATTTAAGCTATAAATGCCATACTATTTGTTATATTTTATCTATTGGAAATCCCAATAGAAAAAATCGTTCAGTATTTCTTACTGTAATTGATTAATCAATTCCCAGTGTATGATACAAACGTATCCATTTTAAGATATAACTCATCATTCCAATTTTATATAAAATTATGATGAATTATGGAACTATAGCTTTCCATGAGAAATTAAGAGAAAACATTAATATTTATTTATATTTACATACAGGGTGATCAATAACTGGCATGCCAAAATTTAAGAGGTGATTCTGCATCCAAAAGTATAAAAAAAAGTTTCTATAAAGGTTGGTCTACAAATGAGCCCTAAGGGAGCTACTGCCCTTTAAATAAAATAAGGTTTTTAATTAACCTTTAAGCCAGGTCGACGAGCTTTTGCATGTATACTAGAATTAATAAGGGCAATAAGTTTATGCTAATTTATTTTTTTTAATTTATTCAGAGGCGTACCTAGACGGACAAAATATGTGAGACTTAACACGTTTTTGCCCCAAACTTTTTTATATGTAGTTTTTTGGATTTTTTTTTAAATATAGATTTCTTGAGTAAAAATACATAAAAATTTTATATAGTGTAACACTGTAGGAGTAACCGCTAAAAAAAAAGCATGCAATTAAGGGGAAGTAACATTTTGTGCCACCAAAAACGTTACTTTTTAAAATGCTAATGCTCCTTTAATAATAAATTAAGGTGTTTTCGTGAAGCATATTTTTTTCTCAGTTTTAAATGAAAATCACCCTGCCGCATTAAAATTTTATTGATACTCTTATTTGTTCCCCATTCAATATGACATCTTCGAAGAGCCGTAGCTCCCTTAAGGCTAATTTCCGGACTAAACTTTTTAGAAACTTTTTTTTATATTTTTGAATGTAGAATGACCTCTTAAATTTTGGCATGGCAGTTACTGATCACCCTGTATATTAAAAAATATATATATTAAAAAAAGCTTGTTTGGTGTTTTATAATCAGTACCTACTTTATATCTTGTATGGAATTATTAATCAAGACTTAATAAAGTCATAAATAAGATAAAAATTACCAAGGAGGATTGTAATAAAACAACTTTCAACTATTTGTATGTAAATGACTTTTTGATAACGGCTATATTTGCAATGTCTCTGACTTTTTCAAAACCATCTTTTCGATTAGGTCACATGGTTATATATATGGTTAAAATTTTCTATTATTTGAGTAAATTAAAAAATAATATTAGATCAGCAAAAACCCTGATTAAGAGATAGATAGGTGTTCCTAAGGATATTATTTTATGGTCTGTTTCATCAAGCAAGATAGTAAACTAAAAATCGCACAGTGCATATTTTCAAAACAGATTCGAATATTGGATGTGCGAATATACGGCGTAGTTTATTTTATAAAACATAACTATATTCTATACACCAACATATACTATTCGAATTTGTTGTAAAAATATTTACTGCGCGATTTTTAATTTACTATCTTGCTTGAAAAAACAGACCATAGTAATTAAATTAAAACATTTAGAATAATCACTAAAGAAAAAGAATCTAGTTGAGCCAACCTGATAAATAGTTAAATTCGCAACCACTATTTTTCTGGTTACTGCAACCATAAATTTGCCAAAGGCAACAAGGCAAGTTGTGCTTACCAAATTCTTAAAGTCTAATTTTGTTTTTGGTAAACACAGAAAAATATTGTCTTAAATCAAGAATATGTCGATTGATGACATATTATTATCTTTCATATTTGAGAATACATTCTCCTTTTAAGCATACCATATTTTTAGCCTTTCATATTTAAATCACAATTTTGCTTTAAAAGAGAATATATTCTCTTCGTTTTATCCAAATCGCACATTCTTGATTTCAGACAATATATTTTTTGTGTAACCACAACAATTTGTTCACAGAATTTGTTATTCTCTTAGGAACAAATAAACTATTATTATTATTATTATTATTATTGTGTTATTCCCATTACCAAATTTCTAGTTGCAGCAACCAGATCCGTATCCGTATCCGTATTTAACTTTTGATCTGGTTGCCCCAATAAGATATTTATTTTAATCTGTGCTGATAATTTCACTGTAGTTTAGTTTGGTCCCGGAATAATTTTTTAATCTTATCATCTTAATAAATTAATTAAAATAACTGTAATCTTGATAAATTATCTCGAAAATTTTGCACTTGTTTGTAACCTCTTTTGGTCTTCTGAACTTGTACTAGTGAGATTTTGAAAAGTTGTTTCGCGTATTTAATTTAAGAAATATACAGGAGGATGTTCGATCACTTTTTTTAGTGGGAAGACTATGTCTTAAATTAATATGTCATAATTTTTATACTTCATGTATGCAAAACATGCATATTATGATGGTTTAAATGAGGTAATTCATTAGGGCTTTAGAATTTCTATCATCTCCCTTAATGCCTATTTATTTTAAGTTTAGGATATATCCTCTCCCAGATGTACAATTTCTTGTTTATATTATTTCGGTTTATATTATTATTCATAACTTCATCATTTCTAATACGTAATAAATATTACTCATCATAAACTACGCAGTATATTCTCTCATCCAATATTCGAATCTGTTTTGAAAATATTCACTGTGAGATTTTTAATTTACTATCTTACTTGAAAAAACAGACCATAGTTACTATTGCATCACACTGTACAATAAGAATCCTGCATATCTAATTGAAGTCCGTGCTAATTGACATACAACGTTTATCGATTTATCATTAAAATCTTAACATCTAAAATCTTTAAAGAAGAATAATTACACAACAACGTACAATGAACATCAGAAACAAATGAATTCATTTATATCCAACTTTAAATTTAAGTAATTTAATTGCTTTTAAAAACATCTTAAAATTTTGTGACTGGTAACACCTTTTTGGATCTTTGATAGTAGTACCACAGTGGTCTTACTATAACCTTCACAGGACGTAGTGCTTAAACGATGGTTTTTATACAGACATTGCCAAAATTCTTGGCCTCCCGAATTAATTTGAAAAATAATCAAAAATAATTCCAACAAACATGTGGGTTCAGTTTATGTAAAATTACCTTACAGCATTTGCAAATGTGGTACTAGCTAACAAACCCAACCAGATCGTTTTTACAGTGTAAGTATCGCGTAGATACTCTGGATGCGTTACGCCGTAAAACAATTGCCAGCTATGTTGGCCGTCTGACGTCCAACGCCAGTTGTTCAATCTGATATTTTTTGGAGTTCTCCAGTTATTCTTAACTGGCGCCACCTCTGCTTCAGATAATTTGATACTTCTACCTTATGTTTTTTTCTCTTACTTTTTACATGTACAAATGTATATTTTATTTTTATATGGTTTTTTGACTGTAATAAATGCATTATTACATTATTAATATTTGAAAAATAGATCATTATTTTTTTCTTCCTTATCAATAAAGTTTAATTTAATACTTTTACCTTATATGTATGATAAATACTTCATTCATTCATTATACATATCATCAATCAATTAGTGCGTTCAATGGATAAGTTTTGCTAGCAAACTGCTAAAGTTCTAATATCTGTCACTTGTCCAAACCAGCATTTGAGGATAGATATACCCACAAAAAGTCAAAATCAATCAAAACTTTTCATCTCAATGAGAAATGATTTCAGAGACATCTGTGAAAGTTGATCTGTCAATCGAAACTGATCATAGCGTTCAGTAGTGATTTGACAGCTTTCCGTGGGTTTTGCTGTTTCCATTGAACGCACTGTTTTTCATTATAACTTTAATACTACTTAAATAAAACGTTAGCGGCATAATTTTTCTGAATACCATCTCAAATTAAAATATACCTACCTTCTTTTTCCAATAATTTTATTAGAACTTTAAAAAGATCTGATTGAAGCCTTATAATCAACGTAAGGAATATAATCTATCAGACATCTTGATGTAGTATAAATAAGCAATAATAATTATTGGAGGTAGTACCCGTTTTAAATCTGATCAATCTTTATGAAAGTTTATGATATCTGTGGGTAATTCACTTGATATTAAGTGCCATATTAAAATATTTAATCATTTTAAAGTTAAGATTACTGTCTACTTATCTTTCAACAATTGGACAAACGTGGATAGTACCTGTATTTTATTGTCAGTTATATCCTCTGATTATTATAATATAATTATCGCTTTTTAAAGATTAAAGAATCTATAAAATATATTTTTAGTTCTTTCGAAAAGGTACCTATTATAGGTAACCTATACATATATAAAAACGCATTTGATTTATCTATTGATTCCGGTATGTATAAAGTCTGCTCCCCTTTAACTTTTGAACCGATTAAGATAAAAACTTGAAATTTGGGAAACTTATGGGAAGTTTAGTTCCTATTTTTGATGCTCAGAACGTAAAATTGCATTTTTAATTGCAATTTTCTCGAAAACAGTTGGCCCTACAGTGTTACATAAAGAGTACCTTTTTTATGTATTTTTAATTAAAAAATAATATTTTATTAAGAAAATGTCAAAAAATTTAAGGGTAAAAAAGTTTGGGACAAAAAAATGACATCGCCCCCTATTTCGCATGTCTTTGGTTAAAATTACCAAATAAAAATTACATGAAATCAATCCTAAGGCATGTGCAAAAAATCGTTTCTGTGGTTTATAGGAGGGTAGTAGCTCCCTTAGGGCTCATTTCCGGACCAACCTTTATAAGAACTTTTTTTCATATTTTTTAAGGTAGAAAGATCTCTTAAATTTCTCTAAGTTATTTCTAAATAACCCTGTATACATATACATATAGTACCTGTAGTACCTATAGGTAATTATTTGTTTAGATTTGTCGCTTATGCAAAATCTATGCATGTGGCATACACGAAGTTGGAGGTAGTACTTCCTTCTACATAATTATGAATTCAAAGCAAATATCTAATTAACGATTATCTATATCTTTAAATCGTAATAACTTCGTAATGACAAATAATGATATTGCAAAAATATCATTAACCATTGGTTTCAGTTGAGGTCTTGAATATAAATATTACCTGGTACTTTTCTCGTACCTTTATTGTGACTCTGAAGTTCAAGATATGTTTTTAATTGATAAAATTGCCTGTATAATGTAGAATGTCTAGCAGAAAGTGTGTAGATAGAGATATCGGAGATATTATTACATATAAGTGTGCCTCCAAATGAAAAGGTTCCAAGTTGTTGCTGATGAGTTTTATATACAGCGTACTCCCAGAGATTATCCTGAAATTTTAAAATGGTTTAGCAGTACCAGCGTTGGGTGTTTAGGAAGCACGAGCTCTTCCTAGTCCAGTTCCAAGTCCAGTTCTTGGTATTTTTTTTTTTTCTAATACTAAGACCAAAGGTGTCTAGAAGAAAAAGGCAATTCTTAGTTTTGGTTCTGTTCCAGAGTTAATTTTCGGTCCGCCGTATTGGATCCGCCATCTTGAACTTTTAAAATCTGATAACAGAATCGTAATCAGCGACCCCAAAAACCCATATATACCAATTTTTATTACAATCAGGGTTAATTTTACGAATTCGGTCAGCCATATTGGATCCGACATTTTGAATTTTTAAAATCTGATAACAGATTCGTGATAAGCTATCCCAAAAACTTATAATACAACTATTTTTTATAGAAATACAGTGATTAGAAAAGTGCATGCTTCAAAGGGTTAAGTGTTCTCCACAGATTTTTTGTCTTTAACACTAAAGACTTAGTTTGTATACTAGGTGCTATATTATATTATTAGCTTTATTTTTCAGGTAACTAGTTTACATGTTTATTCTAATGCGTTAGCACTTTACGCTAGCCCTTAGTTGAACTATATTTAAAATAGCTAATATCCTCTTAACTATAATCAACAACGAGGGACTTCTTCTGGTGGTACTGCACGCATTCATCGACTTAAGTGTGGTGACCTCGTCCTTGAGTGGTACTGCATATTATGCAGGTACCCGTTGCTTTTCTTAGAATCGCAAAATCACCTTTACTTAGCGAATAAGTAAAATTAAACTAATAAGCTGGACAACGTCTAGAAAAAACTTCTACTAGACTATAGGGGCTTTTTAATATATTACCAGGTCTATGGGTTACCGATTCTTTAGTACTTGATACTTCTCGATGATGAGGCTATGTAGACAGCGCCCTGTTTTTAAACCCGCTTACCACAGTTTTGCGGTCATTTTACTCTTATTTTCAATATTATTTATCATGATACATGAAACAACACTTAATCAAAATACTCATACTAATGTTCTATAAGAATTGTTTTTTCCACAGTATGTAAATATTTCATAAGTACGTTTATTAAAATTAGTTAATTAATTATTGACTGTATTTGTAGATATTACGCTTGTAACTAGGCGTGAAAAGAATAAGTAAATTTAATAACATTAGTTAAAGCCCAAAAGAGAACTCGCAAATTTTAAACATACTTGCTCGTTTTCTTCGTTTTATATAAAATATATAATATTATTCTCTAAAATATCATTTATAAATGATAAAATTAACCTGGGTCCTAAATTGGTGCCTTGAGGCCTTCCAATATCACAAGGAACTAAATCTTGGTTTGTTGTAGAAAACATATTTTCTGTTACGGTGTACTGATCAAAACCTTATTTTTGATCATACTACGGTATAATTACTTAATGTATGTTCTTAAAAAATATACTTTCGCTCTGTTTTAAAGTAAAGAAGCTTTAAAGTAACCAGATACTTTATCTATACCAAAAATGAATAAATTAAACTATATATTATAATTATGCGTGCATGGAATTTCATAATAAATATAAATTAAAGCATTATAACACTT
The DNA here is from genome assembly GCA_958510825.1 of Brachypterus glaber. Lineage (NCBI taxonomy): Eukaryota > Metazoa > Arthropoda > Insecta > Coleoptera > Kateretidae > Brachypterus > Brachypterus glaber. The sequence continues at coordinate 18,503,529 of OY294050.1, forward strand.
CTTTTGATGGTTTTCTATAAGGTGTGAAAAAATTCGTAATGCCCAAAAATTTATTTATATAATTAGGACTAATTTCAGATGCAAATTTCGTCTTCGTTAAATATTTTTTTACCACAGTGGCAATTATTCTTAAATACATATTTATTTTAATAATATACCACAATCATCAAGTTGCTTAAAGTACCGCTACCGAATATGTTGCAACTCAAAATAAGTATACCTATAGGTTTAAAATAAGTATACATATATAGGTATTTAATTATAATGAATCGATACCGGTGTCTCTTACAGCAACCTAGATTTTTCAATTAAATAGGAAAAGCTACTTAAAAATCAGTCACATTTCAAGAAATCATTTTAGGTTATTAATTTTAATTATACAGGATCACAAAAAAATATTCCGCTTTGATATTTCTATGTATTTTGGGCTGTTGAATCCAAATATGTCAGAATTACCCATTTGTCTTTCGTTTTTTTATTAAAATATTCGCAAAAACTGGAAGAGGATTTTTTTTTAAATTTATATTAAAGCCCCTTTCATTCTCTACAAAAAAAAGTTATATGGTACCTTTTCGTTACTCAAGTACTTTTTGAGATATTTATTTATTTGTTCATTTATTTATTCATTTCATACTATGCAAGGCATGTCATGGAGAGCTACAAATAAGTCCAAGTTTGTGCTATCAACTTTGAAAGCGAACATTTTTGACTCATTCACATTATTTTTCCAACAAAAAAAAGGCGATTGAGTAATTCAGACACAAATTTGGATATAAAGAATTTTTGCTTTGAGGTTTAGACCGTGTTGATAAATTTTCACTTTCCATATTCTGTAAAATATCATTTATAAACGATAAAATTAACATTTGTCCTACATTAGCGCCTTGAGGCACTCCTGAATGACAAGACACTAAATCATGGTTTTCTCAGCAAACCTTGCTGTAGAAAATATATTTGTTTTTTTTTTTACTTTTTGTAAAAAATTTTAGGTAACAAATGGTGGGGGGGGGCTCGAAAATGTTATGCCGCGTTACATGGGGGGTGGGGGTCAAAAATGGCCAAATTTTGTGTTACGTATTACTTGAACGTTCCCTAATAGACTATAATAGTTTAAAAACTAAAATTAAATTTATTGAATTAAAAACCTCAGTGTTTTAAAAAACTATAATCTGTGCTCTATAAAACTTGCAGTGACTCATACCTATGCTGCTTTCTTATATGGGAATCCCCAAGACGAAATTACGCGAATCGCTCCAAACCGCACCCGAGCCGATATGATCTTCGCCTTTTAACACACTTTCGCAAATGAGTCACTACAAGTTTTATAGAGTTCAGATAATAAACAAATTAAAATTTGTTTTAAAATTTAAAACTATGTATATTTTAATTAAAAATGGGTCTTAATTTGAACTCCGGCCATTCACATAATATTTATTGGAGTAATAACACCGGCCCACGGAAAAAAAGTATATTGTCCTGGGGTAGAGACATATCCATTGTTATAGATTGTGGGCGCTGAATTCGCTGATTCGAAAATCTACCCTCTGTTTTTTTATCTAGACTCAAAAAATGAACGAAAATACTCAAAAATCTCATATTTGAAATAATTTCCTGCACATTTCTTAAAGAATGTGGCTTGTTTCAGACTTTTTTTATGAATTTTAAGCCTCTGAATAAGAATCCAATATCCATATAGGACCGTAATAAACTCATTTTTTCGGGGTTTGGAAAATGAGTGAAATTACTCGAAATTTACATTTTTTTTCTGCACATGAACTTATTTGATATAACATAAATTTAAAAAATGTGAATTTTGAGTAATTTCACTAATTTTCCGAACCCAGAACAATATACTCTTTTTTTGGGCTTGTGTTATTATTAATGGTAACTCATTAGAGTATCATAACTTCTTCAATATAAAAAAAATAGTTAAAGCTATCTAGCTTGTCTAACAAAAAAACAATACAAATAGACAATAGAAAATTAGACTGAATGCAGTAATTATCTATACCAGAAGCCTTAAATATATTTATTATCTCTTTATTAGATTAATTAAGTCCTAAAAAAATAATAATATTATTTCAAGAACGTTAATAAAAAAGCTTAATTAAATTTGGACCTCCCTGGTACAGTAACTACAACTATACTGGTATAAATTCCAACCCTTTTTGTTGAACAATTTCTCAAGAAATCTTATGCTTCGCATTTAATGGTATACTTTTATACTTAAATTATTTAGTATTTGTGATACTTGATATGTGACCCTGCATAAAGAAAACCGGTTACCCAGACAGCACATAATAACTATTAGATATCCAGGGAATATACTTTCTGGATATAGAGTATATCCAGTAGATAGTCTGGATTTCCATTAGATATCCCTTGGATCTCTGAATCTAATGGATATCCAGGGAATATACTTTAGGGAGTTTAAAAAAATAGATGTCGACTAGATATCTCGTGGATATCCAGTAGATATCCTGGTATAGGCGGGCATTTGGATATTCGGCGGAGCAAATATATCCCAGCTTTGAAATTAAAATTAAAATCCCTACTACAAAAAAAAAGTTTTACCCCTCACAGAAAATTTTGATGAGTAAGATAAAAAAAGGTCGTCATATCTGAAAAGATTCTTCTCCAAAAAAAAAAAACTTATGAATAGATAGATTGAACTATTCTAAAAAATTCTGCTTATCAGAATGTAGTCTTTTTGAGTAGGTCAATAAAATTTTGGTGTAACGTCACACTCTAGCGAATTGTTAGACACTCCCCTCAAGCATGGATGCCAGGGATGTATCAGAATACCTCGTAATATGAATTTTCGGTGGTGCGCACGGTTACCCACTGCGCACAGTTACCCTACTTTCCCCTAACATTGTAGGAACCGTTAAAAAAATGGAAATCAAGAGGAAGAACATTATGTGCCAACAAAAATGTTAATTTTTAAAAGGCTATTACTCATTTAATATTAAATTTAGGTGTTGCAGTGAAGGATACTCTTTTGATTAGCCTTGTTTTTTTTGTTCCCCATTCAACATGTCCATTTTCGAAGGGCTGTAACTCCCTTAGGGATTATTTCCGGACATGTGTTCCTTTGTTGGTTTTTCATGTTTTATGATGAGGAATCAAACCCTATATTTTCCGAAAAAACACTGTGTATACCACCTGAATCTTTTAAATCTATATTCCTGTTTTTCAGCTAAAACAGCGATGAGTGTAAGTATTGAGATATAGGTCAGTAATAATATATTTTAAAACAAAAACTGATTACTGGGACCACCCTGAATAGAACCAATTCATTCAAATAGATACTAATAGACAAAAAAAATAGAATGATACCTATGTAATTAGATCTATTTGAACCTCATTAATTTGTTTATCTCTATCATTATATCATAAAATTATATATTTAAAAAGACCTATTTTATTTTTTATTGGTTAAATAACTTTATCTATTCATATAAGAAAAAAAATAGGGTATATTAGGGCTAATCATTTAATGTTTTTTTTTCTAGTCTCTAGTAAGTAATATGTTTGATTTAAAGATAAAGATTATTAATTAAATTTAATTATGAGAACAACATTTTTGTGTAAGTGTTTTGTTTTATATCAGGTCATTAATCGGGACATATAAAATGATGGATTTTTTGGAATAAAATTGGTATAATGAAAATGATATGTATCTGGAAAATGATGAAATGGTCTTATAGGAAGAAAGAGGTGTTAAAGTTAACAGATTTGTTAAGTTATATGTTTATGGTCGAGTGAAACCATGTAGATGGAGGTGTGATAGATGACACTTCTGTTTCACCCACACACTCAATCATAATGTCCCAGATTTGATTTTTCTACATATCTAGGTTAGATCCAATGATATATAGGCTAAATTTAAACTGTAGGAAGTCCTCATTAATAATTAAATATTTTCCAGTATGGTTAGTCTTGTAATACCCATTGATATTTGATTTTTTTTAAATTATGTATGCTTTCTTCCTATTTTCATTAAAATATCTACCTTTTATCAATGGGTACAAAACAGCGCTTTAAGTAGGCTATAAGTATTTTGTATTTTTACGCTACAAAAATAAAGGGGTGAACCTTTATCTTTGGATATTATCTGTGACCTAAGCGTGTCTTCCATGTAAAGTTGTCAAAACGTCCTACTTAATAATGCAAAACGGTTTAAATTTCCAAATGGTAAATAAAAATTAGGAAGAATGCTAGATTTATATGAGATAATGTTAATTTAAAAATATATACTTTACATACAGGGTGATCAGTAACTGCCATGCTAAAATTTAAGAGAAGCTCCTACATTCAAAAATATCATGAAAAGTTCCTATAAAAGATAATATAAAAAAAAATTAATAATTGGCTAATTATATTTATTAATTTTCTTGTAGATATTTTGTATTTTTTGTATGGCCCTCTGGGCTAGAATAAAGGATCATTATACTACAGTAAAGTACACAAAATAAAGTACACTGGCAAAAATAATTTATAAATATACTATAGATATTTATTTTGTTTTAAATTTTAATTTTGTAACAAATCGTTATATATTTATATTTTTTTTACAATATGTTATTGTAATTTCTACGTTTTTCCGAATTGTAGAGCCCTGAAGAAGAAATAAATTTTTCGAAACGGCAAGTTATAAAACGTGTTTTTCTGAAGGACAAAGACCTATACCCACCATTTTAAAAGTTATTAACATATCTAAGGTCACCAATAAACTTCTTATAAAAAAAATTAGCATTGCAAAATCTCGTTACAAAAACACTGTCATTTTTACCTTATAAATAATTTGAATTACTTTTAGAAAATGTTTAAACAATTTTTTTTTGCAAAATATAAATATTTTTTGTGTTTTTCTTATTGGAAAATATAGAAATGGGTAATTTATACTTTAATATACAAAATATTGTTATAAATAATTGATTTTTATTCAATTTTATGTAAACAAAGTAGCTGTGAATTCAAAAAAAAGTGACTAACTTTGCCCCATATTAACCTAGAACAATCTTTTATTAAAAAACGCCATTTTAAAGGTTTTTCAATTTCCTTACTTTGATTGTTGATAAAAAACTCAACTTTTTTACTGGTATGCAAAAATCTGCAAAAAGAGACATTTTCTGACCTTTAATTGTTAATATTTTAAAAACCACACCAAATCCACCGCAGCAAATACATAGGTTTTGCTTCTATACACCTGTATTACTTACCTAAAGAACTTGACACATATCTGGTTAAGCCACAGTCATGGCAAAAGTTTCATATCCCCGGACTATTATATTTAAAATTCAGTAGGCTTGTAACACAAAACAGGCCACTACGTTACGCAAAAGATGAGACCTCCGAGAAATGAGCCACTTTTAACAAAAACGTCACGATTTTATGACTTTTTAAGCTTTCCAACTTCCTGTACCACTTTATAATAAAAAGTTTATATTCTCTTTTAAATTTAGCTGCGATAAAATGTTTTATCGCCTTAATCTACAAGAAAAAGTATCATATTATTTGGATTTTAATCTTTTCTACTAATGTTCTACATTTTATTATTATATTCTTCACAGCTTACCTAGAAGAGCTTTTAAAATACCAAAATTATAAAAAAAAACCCTAAATCTAAAAGGAATGAAATTTTTAATTTTAAACAAAGTTATAAAAATATTAGTTTTTTATTCCATCAATCTATTTTCTAAGCATTGTAAAGAGTGATATTGGTAGATTGACAGTTTCGGGCTGCTGACCCTCTTCTTCAGTACCAAGGGTCATCTCTGTACGCTGATTAATAAAACAGTTTTTGACTTTATTTGCAAAAGAAGTTAAGTCATTAGATTGATGGATACTTGTGCTCCATCTATTGCTAGATGTAGACAACTACTCATACTTCTCCTAGTCTGGAGACTTTGAATGGTAGCAAGTTGAAGATTTGTGTGTCTCAAGCACATAGTGTATAAGGACTGAAATTTTTAATTTTAAACAGAATTATAAAAATAATAATTTATTATATACCAAGGTAGACAAGACATTTTTTATAAGAGTGCGAGGCTATAATAGTCTATTTAACCATTTTTATTTAAATAATAAAATAAATTATTAACAGAAATTATATTTCGTCTTGTAAATTTCAGAACGTCGTATCTCAAAAAAGACAACTTTACAGGAATGAGAAATAACTCTTTCTCGCATTATTCATAGGTTGAAAATGTATTTTTTTAGTATAAACTTAATACATTTTTAATTATTTACTTACCTTAAATCATTTTATTGTGTTTAAAATAAATAAATACAAATAATTACATAATGTTTATAGATACGACATTTTGATGCTAAAAATTAATAAATTTTTTAAGATACGAGCTTTAAAACATTTAAACTTCAAAAAGTTTTATAACATGAGCATAGGATGTCAAAAAAGCGTTCCAGTGCGTTCCAAAATAGTCAGTTAACTAGATTTAAGAGATACGAGGTTTAAAAATTTATTAATTTAGTATCATCTAAGATACGACGTTACTATTTTGATAAATTTTTGTTATTTAAAAAAAAATAGCAGGTGAAACTTATTTTTTAGATGTAAATTGATCATATAAAGCGTTTAAGTCCAAAATCTCAAAATTGAAAAAAATTGAGATACGACGTCCTGAAATTTACAAGACGATTTCTTGAAATGTTCATAAAAATCAATTAGCCTTGATTAATGACATTTGCTCAAATTAATACTTTGAACTGACGTTTAAAAATTTATTTATTTTTTTTTTATTTTTTTCATAATATTTAGCTAATTATTGATTGTATTAATAGGTAATAATTATAATTAATTATATTTAATAAATAAAAAGTAATTTAAAGCTATTTCTTGCGTTTAATTAGTAAAAATTGCACAAAGAACTGAAACATCTAAAGTGACAAAATTTAATTGTTTATAAAATTTATTCCTACTAGGAGAGAAAAAATTATTATTGCTATAGGTAAAGAAAATTGATTTCACAGTCTGAAAACATGATAAATAATGGTATGTTCTAAAGCTAGTAGTGAAAAATAGTATATTATGCACCTAGTATGCGAACTAAGTCTTTAGTGTTCGAGACTGAAGTTTTTTTTTGCTTAGACGGAGTCGAGGCAAAAAATCAGTGGAGAACACTTAAGACAGTTCGCATACGTGGTGCATATACTATTTTTTCTACTACCTGAAGCTATTAACTCCAAATATCAGTTAAGAATAAAGTTTAAAAATTATTTTGACATAGCTGTCAGTTTAATAAGTTGAAAAAAGTTAGTAGTTGTCTCAAAATTTTTTCATTATTGACCGTCGTCAATAAACAATGCTTAACAACGGTCAATAATAAAGTTCACTGATTTTATTGGTTGCCAAGGTAAACAAACCTTGACAACGGTACATAATATGTAAGCTAGCACTTAATTAGGTAGTAGAAAAAATGTATTATGTATACATTAAGATTTAGATTCAGTTAAAACATTAAAAAAATCGGTATAATCATTTGAATTTTGTAGTTCAGTCCTATTATTACTGTATACTTTTTATCTGCACTACCAAAGTATACATTAAGTTACCAAGCAATCACATATACCTTTGCAACTCCTTGCATACTAATAAATTAATAATGCAGCATTAAAATGCTTATAATCTTATTATCCCAAACTTTAATACCAAATTTGTCCTTTGAAGGCACCTGAAAAAATGCACTCCTGATCATTTCGGCACGATTAAACTTCTTAATTTTGTTCACGTAATCTTATAGATATTTAAATGCAAATGTGAGATCCTTCGTGACTTTTTAAAATCATCGCATTGATTCAATTATAGTGAATTACACTGAAACATATCTTAGCATTTTGATTTAATTTTTGCTGAAAGATTAATAAGTAGGTGTTCACTGTATATACACTATTAAAAATCGTGTGAGTACTGTAATATTGGGTCGGCGAAAATTGCAAAATTAGCATGAAAAACATATAAGCAAATGGTTTTAAGGCTTAAATTGCGGGTTTTTTGTAGATGACAATTCATGAAGATATTAAAAAATAACAAGCCGTGAAGATGTGTAATGCTACGCATTCCATTATATAATATTCACATTTAATGGTATATCGTATTTTCCCAAAAATAAAAAAAAATAAAAAATTAAAAAAAAAAATAAGAAAAAACTTAAATTTTTTTTTTTTTTGCGAAAAACGAAAAAATTTTGAATAAAAAATAAAAAATGATAGTTTTTTCATTTTTTAAAAATGTTTAACCCTCGATAACTTTTTTGTTTTTGTGGGGATTACTTTCAAAACTGGTAGAATTAATCCTTATAATAAAAGTAATTTTTCCTCAAAAAGTTACATTAATCGGAATTTTCTTTCAGCCTTTTTCGATTTTTTAAAAGTTTGGCCCCCTTAACTTTTTTGTTTTTGGGGCGATTACTTTCAAAATAAAGATCTTTCCTCAGGAAACTTGATTGTTTTTGAAAATTTCAAGTCAGTCGGATTATTCTTTCTTGAGTTATCGTGTTGACAAAATCGTGCCATCGGACGGACGGACAGACGGACAAAAAAAATATATATTTTTATTTTTTCATGAAACAAATTATTTTTATAAATTATTAATATCCAAGATTTTTTTTTTCTTGGACATATATTGAAAATTTTGGAAAATTCAAAACTTACGTAGTAAATACTAAACGTTTTTGCCTATCGGGAACGCCAGGCAACATTTGTTATTAATTACAAGTTTTTACAGTAAAATATAACAGAACAACGTTATGTTTTACAGTAACAATCTGTAATTAATAAAAAATGTTGCCTGGGGTTCCAAATAGGCAAAAACGTTCAGTATTTTATTTTTATTGTAATATTTTAATAAATAACTTTGTATAAGTATATGTGGCGCTTTTAGATACAATCAAATAATAGTATATTAAAGTACTAGTTTCATAACATACGTTTTTAGCGTACAAGTTTAGAAAACGAGCCGCTTGCGGCGAGTTTTCTAAAGTACTAGTGCGCTAAAAATGTGTTATGAAATTAGTGATTTATACAATTTTTTCTATTTTGCTCTAAATTTAAAAAAAAACTTACATTTAAATTGATGACTGATTTAGGGATTTTTGTTTTGGATTGGCATACCAGTTTACACCATGTTTAAAATTCTAAGAACAAATGATATTTACTACGGTAGTTTTGAATTTTCCAAAATTTTCAATATCTGTCCTTTCGTCCGATGGCACGATTTTAGGTTCATTTATGCAAAAATTAACAAAGCTAACCAGAAATTTAATTAATTTTATATCCGCACTGCGCATGCTTATTGTATTTAATTTTGCGCGTAATTAAAATTCCGTACAGGTATTATTAACTGTGCACAAGGTAGTCATAAAATTAATTATATTTCTGTTTTTTTTCGTTAATCTTGCAAGCATGCGCAGTGCAGATTTAATAGTATATTACGCACCGAGTACGCGAACCTAGTTTTCAGTCAAACTTCCAAACAGATTTATTTTACAAGTGGTGGTTTTAGAAAGAATCGAATAAAATAGTATTTTATGACACAAGGGCGAAAACTTTTTAAAGCAAAGACGGAGATTGTCACCCGAACTTAGGTTAGTAATCGCCGTAATCGCCCTGAAAACAGTTTTCGACCGTGTTTCATACACTATTTTTTATTCTATTGTAATATTTTAATAAATAACTTTGTATAAGTATATGTGGCGCTTTTAGATACAATCAAATAATAGTATATTAAAGTACTAGTTTCATAACATACGTTTTCTAGAGTACTAGTGCGCTAAAATTGTGTTATGAAATTAGTGATTTATACAATTTTTTCTATTTTGCTCTAAATTTAAAAAAAAAACTTACATTTAAATTGATGACTGAAAAAGGCCAGGTCTGTTGCCAACACAAAAGAATAAAAATTACAGACCTCTTATGGGCCTATAAGAACACGCAATATGCGTGTGATTTTAAGCTTATAAAAGTCGCAAAATAGAATAAAAATATTAAATATTATGTTGAATAAAATCTAATTGAAGGTCCAATTTCTAGGATATAAAGTTCCTGAGATAGCTGTGATATACGGACGGAAAGACGAAGGACCTTCCTAGAGGATTTACGCTACTTGTTTTTGATATAAAGAACCAAAAAAATGTTTTGCAAAAAATAACACAAAAAATATTACACGGAAGAGAGTGCATATGGTTTTATATGGATACTTCTTTTGAAAATACCTATAATGAAATAAAAAATATCCAGACAATAAAAAAAGAAAATCTGGTAAAACTTTACAAATAAAATTGTGGTAATATTATTTTTTACCTTAAATACATTCTACTTGTACATACCTTTGTTTATTAAGTAGTTAAAAAAAGTGTAACATATTTAACAAATTTATTAAACACAATGCATCTAATAAAAAACATGTTTTTAAACGCTATTTGAACAATGAGATGAGAGAACTCACACATGTTTTGATACTCGTTTAGTCGGTAAAATACGCATGTAAGTACCAGTGAACCAGCTGTTCGTAGTAGCTCATAGACAGACGGTACCATAGAAAGTGGTTCTACACGTGCCATAACATTAGTTTTCAGTCTAGAACTTCGGCTAGACGAAAGAACTGTACTCTATGTTATAACTCTTCGTTGTTACTAGAAACAAAAGGAATATTATACGTTTATTTCTAGATTTGTAGATTGAGACAATTTTTCATTTCCAATTTTTTTTTATTTTTGCCGAAGAAATTTTGTTATATAATTTGTCGGTTAAAGTAACTCCATGTGTAATATCACACTTTTTTACTCAAAGTTTGGCTTTTTCTCAAAGGATCTGTGAGATTATATGATATATTTTAAACGTTCTTTTTTTACTAAAATTGAAGTAAATCTTTTTTTGCCTTGCCCTAGCTGGAAGCCCATCAAGCACACGCTATTTACCTCATTGTGAAATGACAAAAATTCTAACCCTAAATGTTTTCTTGGCAAAATTATTATTTCTAACAACTTTGTAATGGTTGGTTGTATTTTACTGTGGCACCCGTAATAACAATATTTATTATTACTATGTAGGTAGGGAATATATAGAGTAAATAAACGTTTGCACAGGGTTCTGCGCTGCGTAATAACAATAGGTAAAAAATTGACATCTAAACGGTAAAAATGGCGGTTCTACGTTGCCAACATTATTTCAACAGTATAATTTCTAATTATAAAAACCAATAAATTTCCAATATTCTGCTACAAATTTTAATAAGAACACTCAAATACAACATACATTTATATTTAAACTGTTTAAATGCAAGCAAACGTAAATTTACATGTGTAGGAGGTCCGACAACGCTGCACTGTCATTTTGTTATGAAATCGAATAATTGGTGATATTTTGTTTGTGGCGTTGTTTGTGGTATCTGCGTGTCTTTATAGTTTTATTTTGTTTATAGTGTTAAAAGATTTAACTTAAAAATTACTTGTTTTGTAAAGACTTTTTTGTTTACAAATTTTGACGTTTAAAAGGTAAAAATTTTAAAACACCTAATGTGTTTTTGTCTTTATCTAATTCCCACTATAGATTCTTTACCTATGTGTGGATATACCCTATAATAAAATCAATTAGGTATGTATGTAGTAGGTACATGTAGGTATACCTACATGTATTCTAAGTAATTTGAAGCATTAAAAATCTTCATACTTTGTTTTTAATACGTTTATAGTTCGTGTATGTATGATTGATAGATTAAAGCTTCATTTTTATTTTATGGACAACGTTTAATTAATTTAAATATATGTTGTCTGGAATCTATATTTAATATATTATATTTAATCTAATCTAATAAAAAAATTATGAAATAATCGAGGAAATAATATTAAATGTTGTTATTCAGTAATTAAAAAAAAATCTTAAATATTTTACAATAAAAAACTTTTTTTAAGCAAAAACATTATTTATATACAGGGTGGCCCATAAGTCACTTTACCATTTAAAAATTGAATAACTTTTTTATTTGTCAATTTTTTTAATTTATTTCTTTTAGAATATAAAGTACAGTAAATGGAATTTTTTTTGAACTAGGCATGAAAAAACATGTCTTTTAAATGACGTCCATTTTTTTGAATTAGGCATGAAAAATCATGTCTTTTAAATGACATCCATTTTCTGCTTTGTAAGCACGGGTTCGTGCAATAATATGCACCCCCTCGAGGTCACGGTTTGGTGCTGTATAACTTTCCAAGTGGTAATCGGGCTTTACTTCTACTAGGAAAATGACAAAACAGTTACAGTGAACGGCGACTGATATCGCGCAATGCTGGAAAATTTTGTGCGCCCTGCAGTGGAGGACATGCCAGAGACATGGAGGCAGCAAGATGGGGCCTGCCCATGCAGCCAGAGCCACAATGCAGCTTTTCGAGGAGCGAATAATTTCGCGAAATTCGGATTTTTATTTTCCTTCACGATCGCTCGATTTGACAGCACCGGATTTTTTTCTTTAGAGCTACCTGAAAGACCGGGTGTATGTCAACAAGTCCAGTACTATCCAACCAAACCCGACATGTTTGGAGCCGTCATGGAAAATGTCATGAAAAGAGCCCGTACCTGCAAAGCGGAAAATGGACGTCATTTAAAAGACATGATTTTTCATGCATAGTTCAAAAAAAATCAATTTCCTGTACTCTATATTGTAAAAAAATAAATTAAAAAAATGACAAAAAAAAGTTATTCATTTTTTAAATGGTAAAGTGATTTATGGGCCATCCTGTATTTCTAAATAATTTAATAAGTTTTAATTTTTTGCGTAAAAATTAATTTAAATCATAATTTTTTTAAACCAGTTGAGTTATTGCAGTTAAAAAAGTAACTCCGAATTATAAGGTCTAACATTAAGGCGCTTAAATATACCTACTTTTCAAATCACTATATTATAAGTAATTACTAATTTTTCAATGTGTTATTTGTAAAAAGTTACTGTTCTGATCGAGCATTGTTATTCCCAATGGAACGTTTTAATTTATATTGGTTCTCAGCTATAAATTGGTATATAATTTTAATTTTAAATTCGTGTAGTGATCTATAGACACATAAATCTGATATAAAATCCTTGAATACTCAGTAGAATAATAAACACTAAAATAAAGCATAAACTAATAATAACAGGGAACCAAAAAAAAAATGAATAAATCAAAACATTAATAATCTGAACATGTTTTTTTTATAAAATTTTACTGAAGCTGAAAATTATATAAATACTCTTGTATTACGTAATTTTTTTGTTACGTGAGGTAAAAAGGGTAAAAAAGGGGTAATTTGACCATAAACATATATGTTATATACAGAGCGGTCCAAAAGTCACCCCCCCCCCCCTCTTATATCGACTTCGAATTTAGAACTCTTAAATACGACAACTTAAACTATCTTCAAGCATATATTTGATACTTTTAGCTCTTAAAATGTGGGCAGGGGGGGCATGGGGCGACATTTTTTAAATGGAAAGGTGGGTCGTGTGATACATGATTTTATTTATTTCTCCATTTAACTGTATATTTTTTATTTTTTTTAAACATTTTTTTTTGGGTTTAAAATAGGATTGAAAATGGGTATTTTTGTCAAAATTTCTCTAAAAAATCCAAACAATTTTTTAAAAATGCCTAATTTCATAATGAAAAAAAGTAAATTATAGTTTTCAACTAATTTTAGTTGACATAAATAAAAATTAACAAAAAAAAACTTAAAATTTTATTTTTTTAGCATAAAAAACTGAAAAATTAAAACCTTAAAAAACAAGTTTAAAAAATTTAAAAATGTATGGTTATATATAGAATTTTAAACGCTTTAAAATGATGTATCACACGACCCCCCTTTCCATTTAAAAAAATTTCCTCCCATGCCCCCCTGCCCACATTTTAAGAGATAAAAGTATCAAATATATGCTTAAAGATAGTTTAAGTTGTCTTATTTAAGAGTTCTAAATTTGAAATCGATATCTCAACTCGTTAAAAAGTTAAGAGAGGGGGGGGGGTGACTTTTGGACCGCACTGTATAATATTTACCTATAAGTTTGTAAAGTAAGTTTTTCTTGCAAAATGGAATCTCAGTCCATTTGGTAATGATTTTTTTAATAAAATACTGCAAATTCGTGGTTTTCAAAAACTGTGAGGATCGTAGAGAGGCCCTTAAATATTAGATCATTTACATACTATTAACATCAAAGATGAGTGCTAAAGAAAAAAATATTAAAAAGAAGTAAGAATATAAAAATCGTAAAAATCATGAAAAAAAGTAGTCACACTTATAGAATACAATCAGCTTATATGAATACTATACTGCCCTACTAAGCTAGAAAGCAGTAACCCATTTTTCAATAGCAGCGTTTTCAAAATATTACATCAGTGTTGACGTGAAAACGTCGCTATGTGATAAATGGTGTTACTGCTTTCTAACTAGGTAGGGCAGTATAGGAGTTTAACGTTTAAGCATCGTTTTCTAATGCTTTACGAAAAGGGTCACTCCATACGACGCGTCGGCTGGTTTTGGGACCGGTTCCAATGGCGATTTCTCCCGTTAGATTAGACAGGGACAAAAGTTCTACCCAAAAAGGATAGAAGACATACATACACTCCCACTTCCACCTAACCAAACAAATTCTGTATTTGTTCTTTGTTGAACAAATACAATATTTACTTGGCCGAGCGAAGTGTTATTTTTATTAAAGAAATTACTGGCGCCATCTAAATTGTAGTAGAATTATCTTATTCTACAGATTCACATTAGCTATGTTCGTTCGTGGCGCTCAGTGCTACACTTTCCGGCCAACCAAATAAATACTGTATTTGTTGTATGAAAAACAAATACAGTATTTATTTGGTTGGCTGAAAAGTGTAGCACAAATGAGATAGAGATAGGGTAGACGTCTTTTGTTTCATAATTCTAGTTGTAGAGAGCTCCATTTTCACCGCCAGAAAAACATGTAGCAACAAAAAATCATTTTCTGAAACATTTACTTCCGATTGAACCAGAAATAACCCCAGCATTGAGGCTACATACATATATTTCTTGAAATAAATAAATACTGAATAATTAATAAACATTTTAATTTATTGTTTTAACAAAATATTATACTTTTTACTTATTTCCACTTCTTACTAATCTATTATATTCTAACTCTTCTTCAGCTAGATGCAATCTTACTCTTCTAGGATACGAAGGTATCACGTGTTTTAAGATTACAAACAAAATTAAACAAATATGCTAGAAATAAAAGGGATTAATTAATTAAAATAAAAACACTTAAAAACTTTTTAATTGTAATTAATTAAAATAAAAACACTTAAAAACAGCCATTTATACGAAGTTTTAATGTAAAATGCCTGGTAAGAAGTGAATAATTGTCCTGAATATCAAATAAATGTATTATATTCAATGTTTTTGGACATTTTTCAGTTTTTTTATTAATATTTTTTGACTTTTTCAACTTTTATTTTAGTTTTGATATTTTTAATTGTAATTAATTAAAATAAAAACATTTAAAAACAGCCATTTATACGAAGTTTTAATGTAAAATGCCTGGTAAGAAGTGAATAATTGTCCTGATTATCAAATAAATGTATTATATTCAATGTTTTTGGATATTATCAGTTATGTTTTTAATATTTTTGACTTTTTCAACTTTTATTTGAGTTTTGATATTTTTAATTGTAATTAATTAAAATAAAAACACTTAAAAACAGCCATTTATACGAAGTTTTAATGTAAAATGCCTGGTAAGAAGTGAATAATTGTCCTGAATATCAAATAAATGTATTATGTTCAATGTTTTTGGATATTTTTCAATTTTGTTATTAATATTTTTTGACTTTTTCAACTTTTATTTGACTTTTGATATTTTTAATTGTAATTAATTAAAGTAAAAACACTTAAAAACAGCCATTTATACGAAGTTTTAATGTAAAATGCCTGGTAAGAAGTGAATAATTGTCCTGATTATCAAATAAATGTATTATATTCAATGTTTTGTTATTAAAATTTTTTGACTTTTTCAACTTTTATTTGAGTTTTGATATTTTTAATTGTAATTAATTAAAATAAAAACACTTAAAAACAGCCATTTATACGAAGTTTTAATGTAAAATGCCTGGTAAGAAGTGAATAATTGTCCTGAATATCAAATAAATGTATTATATTCAATGTTTTTCGATATTTTTCAGTTTTTTTTTTTAATATTTTTTGACTTTTTCAACTTTTATTTGAGTTTTAATATTTTTAATTGTAATTAATTAAAATAAAAACACTTAAAAACAGCCATTTATACGAAGTTTTAATGTAAAATGCCTGGTAAGAAGTGAATAATTGTCCTGAATATCAAATAAATGTATTATGTTCAATGTTTTTGGATATTTTTCAATTTTGTTATTAATATTTTTTGACTTTTTCAACTTTTATTTGACTTTTGATATTTTTAATTGTAATTAATTAAAGTAGAAACACTTAAAAACAGCCATTTATACGAAGTTTTAATGTAAAATACCTGGTAAGAAGTGAATAATTGTCCTGATTATCAAATAAATGTATTATATTCAATGTTTTGTTATTAAAATTTTTTGACTTTTTCAACTTTTATTTGAGTTTTGATATTTTTAATTGTAATTAATTAAAATAAAAACACTTAAAAACAGCCATTTATACGAAGTTTTAATGTAAAATGTCTGGTAAGAAGTGAATAATTATCCTAAATATCAAATTAATGTATTATATTCAATGTTTTTGGACATTTTTCAGTTTTTTTTATCAATATTTTTTGACTTTTTCAACTTTTATTTGAGTTTTGATTTTTTTTCCAGTTCATATATCGGTGCGCAAAGGGTTAATAGGATAGTAAAAAAATAAAAGTTCTCATTTTAAATTCGTTTAGTTTTCAAATAATTTCAGCTAAAAATTAGTTAAATAATATCCTCCCGTTTTTAAGTTACCTCAATTATAATAAAAAACGAACATCTTGCAGACAACAACTCCCAGTAAATCGATTTTAAAGTATACTTGGCCGGATCACTAGGCGGGTGACGAAACCCAAAATAGTAACAAACAGAAATTACAGAACTCATTTTATCACTAAATGCATAATCCGAAACTTTAAATTCTAAAAAATAAAAAGAAACAAAATAAATTTAATTAAAAGATAATAATTAAAATTTTATCACCTGATAACTTAAAATCTATAAAACCACTTCTGTCCATAGATCCTTTCATACCATAATATACATATCTTACCATCATATCGCTGGTAAATGCTATTACTATAGGCTTAAAAAGATAGAAATCATTGAAGACTGCCACATGCATAAGGTCCTAAGTACCATCTTAAATAAAAACCGGAATAAATTTCACTTTCAGGTTATTATCCCTTTAGAAGGATTTTGTCGTGGGGGGTGTGAAGTGATAATTTTCCGAATGAAAAAATGTGACGACTAAAAAAAAACTCGTCGCTGCCAAATATTTTGCCGACTGACCTATAATTTTGCAGACTTGGTCGTTTCGTGGGGGGACACCCCCTCAAACCCTCCTCGAATCGTCCCTGTTTATTTCACTATCTAACGGTTTTTAAATTAGCCCTTAATAATTTGCTAAAATTTTTATTATTTGAACTGTACCCTAATAGCACAAAAGTCCTAAAAATATTTTGAGAAGCCTCTAAGAATATTCCATAAACATATTCTTAGTGTAAAGCGTGCTATTTTCTTAGTGTAAAGCGTTCTATTGGGGTAGGACCTTTTGAATGTGGTATTCTTTAGTTAATGTCATCAGAATTCTTGATATCAGTTTTAAACAATTAAATAAGTTATAACTTATTTAATAGTAAGATTAACTTTACAGCAATCTAAGATGCGACTATTTATTTTACGATTATGGTAAAAAAAAGTATATATAAATTTAGGTTTTACTCAAAAAAAAAAAACATTAAATTAAAAATGTGTGGCAAAATCTAATTTTATTTTTTTATGCTGAAATGGACTTAAAATTTTCAAAATTAAGTTTTTTATGGAAACCCCCAATGCGGAAGTTAAAAATAAATAAGAAAAATAAATATTTACATTTGATAAAATAGCGAAAAACGTCATCATATGTATCAGACGGTTCACTTCCTGCAGACCGGTTACCTTCTTCGGTATAATTCTTCTGTACCTCCTGGTGAACTTCATAGCGTCCGTTCTAATTTCAATGACGTTATTGACGAGTAAAATTAATGGACCTATCGGCAGCGCTGCCACAAAGAATATGATCATTCCATAATATATCACTATAAAAAATTATTGAATAGATAGTTTAATTTGTTACAATAGAATACTTAAAAAATCATTACTAGGTCTGGATAGGGTGGTATTCGGGCACCCTCCAGTTTTAAGATAAAAAAATAGGTTCAATGGCACCTACAAAAATAAAGGGTCCGAGTTTTCAAGGCGGGGTCCCTTGATTGATTTGGTAAGAGTTCGGTAATGTTGAAATATATCATAACAAATAATTTATAATCACCGTAAAAAGTAAACTGAATAATCAGTTACAAATTGATAGAAAATCGGAAGTTATCATCCCATACAATTGTACTTTATTTTTTATTAAAAACGCGCAACAGTTCATGTCCGTCCTTAAATATTAAAGTACGTGACTTTAGAACATTTGTATAGGATCATAAATTCTTATCCATTTGTAACTAAATATTCAGTTACAACTGGCTAGGAAGTTATGATCCTTTAGAAATGTACTCTAATTTTTGTTTAAAACACTATAGTTCTAAGTCACGTAAGGACGGATACGAAATATTTCGTGTTTTTAACAAAAATTAAAGTACACGACAAAAAATATGTGTAAATTTACATGCTAAATCAGAAGTAATATGTTGCCAAGCAGGTGCACCTAAAATTTACGAGATTTAACTTGTAATTTTACAATTTTTTAGGAGTATTACATGTACATGTACCTAACACTTGGCAACATATTACCTGTGATTAAGCATGTTTTACACATTTTTTTACAGTGCACATTTGTATAG
Organism: Brachypterus glaber; assembly: GCA_958510825.1. Classification (NCBI taxonomy): domain Eukaryota; kingdom Metazoa; phylum Arthropoda; class Insecta; order Coleoptera; family Kateretidae; genus Brachypterus; species Brachypterus glaber. The sequence goes on from OY294050.1 coordinate 18,522,565, forward strand.
GATAATAACTTCCGATTTCCTATCCATTTGTAACTGAATATTCAGTTTACTTTTTAAAGTGATGGGGACTTTACTCTTAAATTTGGTTCTACCTACCTACCGCACAAATCAATCGGTTTTTATATTTTTAAATTTTGTCCATGAGACAAGCTTTTATTCTATCAAACTACTACACAATACTTGTAAACGGACTTTTCAGATTTTTGTATGACTTTTTTTTTTCGACAAATCTGTGATTTTTAATCTTTTCGGTAAGATTTCTGTGATTTCTAAAAATTTCACAGCCACACAATTTTTTTTTCACGATTCAGAGACTAGAACAATGCATTTTTATATTTTTGGGGTTGTCGAATCTGACCTAAGAATTGCTCCACAGGCTGTTCACAGCCACCCAAAAAAAATCATGTGTCGAGACTAGACCAACGCATTTTTATATTTTCGTAGTCGCTGAAACCGAATCTGAGCTCAGAATTTCTCCATTCAGCAGAGCTCTCTAGATATCATATAGATTTAACTGTTTAGATTATATTTCCTCCATTTTTTAATTAAGTATGACAAGTATATAGGTTAAAACAAATAAAGAAAAACAACGGTGGAATCGGAGTTCAGAAATGGAATCAATTTTTATGGGGTTAAGCGGACCAAAACTTACCCATTTCTATATACTCATCAATAATCGTATTCCTATTTGATTGTATCAGATAAAAGTCTTTTTCCCATCTAGTTGGATTTTCTACTCCATGTTTAATCTTTTTTGTTGATAAAATTGCTAACCTAAAATTTTAAAAGATATTTAGTTATAGTATTATTTAAAATAATGTTTTGGTTTACTGACATATACAGAAACTTAAAAATATGTCTTCTTAAATTAGCAAATATTAAAATCCATAACAATTGGATAGTAAGGTCCACCATACAGCCCGAGGGTCGACATTGGTCAGATTTAATGGCTTCCCAAAATGTAGCCCCTGTATCACCAGGATATGTATAAAATTTGCCCTAAAAAAATATTTTTGTAAAAAAAAAGTTACCGTAGAAAAATAGTATGATTTGTATTATAGTGTAATACTGAGGCAATATTCATAATTTGGGCTACGTAATTTGTGGACATTAGCAAGGACCGCTTACCTTCAAGAAAGCCAAATATAAAACAGGCGCAAATGCATTAGCCACCATCAAAATAAATATCCTATTTCTGTATAATTTATCAAAATGATCATCTCCCAATGGTTTCTCCCATTTTGTTAGTTGAAAAGCCATAATTTTGTTGATCTAAAGAAACTATATATTCAATTTAACTAAAATTATTTAAAATGTGTAATTTTCTTACATATTGAAAACCTATTATTATAGTAACGGTCACAGAAGCTGAAACTATACTTTCCATTAAATGAAGTTCTTTTGCGTTTTCATTTATGTACTCTTGAAAAAATAATCTGAACAATATCACAAGGTATATAGAACCAAAGTAGAGGAATACCTAAAATAAAAGCAATTCTTAAATGATATAGTTACAAAAAAATCATAAAATTTTGTTTAAAATACATTTTTCTACGACTGTCTTAGAATGTTAGTCAAATCGCGCAGAATAGTATATTCTATAACTAGTATGGAATAGACAACATTCCGCGCGAGCGTAAAGTTTGTCATACGAGCCGGTAGGCGAGTATGACTGTCCCGCGAGCGCGGAATGACTATTCCATACGTGTTTTAGACTATACTTTTTCTTCGACTGCAAATATGAAACACTGTATGGCTTTAAACTGCGGACAAGGTTAAAAACAATGTTTTTTGTGACTCAACATTCTAAATGTAACAAAACACATATTTTTAAATAAAGCTATTAATGTTATTTAATAATTTTATCAAATTACTACTTAAAAAAGATTTTTATTTAATTTTAGCATATATTTACAAATTATAATGCAAAAATTGAAGGTTATGTCAGATTATTGTGACAGATATAAGGTTTAAATATTAAACAATAGGTAGAGCAGTTTTAATTTTTTTGAACTAAATTGATAAAAAACTGGTCAAATATTAAGAAAAACTAATAAACCTTAAGTAATTTTAACGCAAAACTTTAAATTGCATTAAATTATTAAATATTTCATGGTAAAATATATATATATTATTGTTAATTTTGCTACAGTTTTTTTTAGTTTTATAAATAAGAGATGGCACTACATGTGCTCATTCTAACACTTGATACGGAATATTCATACCGTATTTAGAGCTAGAATGGATTCATTCTGTGTTTGAAAAGTGTGTGTATTTGTTTACATTCTAAAGCAGTCGTAGAAAAAACTCTTACGGTATATGGCACATTCCGTAAGCGGATAAAACCTATTGCGGTATATGAAACCTATTAAGTTTTATGACACATTCCGTAATAGGTTTCATATTTTTAACAAAATCAACGAAATACAACATTTACTATAAAATATTAAATAAAAATTAAATTATTGGATGTAAATTATTGTTTTTATTAAAACTTTTGGTTATTATGTAATTTATAAAAAAAATTATACAATTTCAGTCGTAGAAAAATTATAGTATTGTATAATGACTTTTCCTCGCTCATGGACCGTCCCTCTCTCCGCTATCGCGGCTAGGTGACAAACATCCACTCGTTCGAAATATGCATCACACTTGTTACAGAATACACTATTCTATATTAAAATCGAATCCATTTTGTGTTGGAAACCCCTCGAAACTTTAATTGGGCCGCGTTAAGCAGAAAGCTACCAACCCACATTGTGAGATGACAGTAAATTGTTGAACTTTTTCCCTAATAACTTTTAAACGTTATGACTAAAACACTTAAAATTAAACATTTGTTGCACTTGTTCATGTATCAGAACATGCACAAAATATGTAATCTTTAATTCAATTCCTGTAAAAGATATTGGGTAAAATGTTCCTTAACCTACTGTCATCTCACAACGTGGGTTGGTAGCTTTCTGCATAACGCGGCCCAATTATGGAAAAAGTTACAGTAAAATTAACCGAACAACGTTATTATGTTTTAATGTAATAACTTGTATCTAATAACTAAAATTGAGAGGGGGTTCCAAGTATAAATAGTTTAATATTCGAAGTTTAATATTCGATACGGTAACGAGTTCCTAGTGTAAAATATTATACAGGATGTTGTAAATAGATCATGAAAAAATTTCTGATAAACATGGGTCCTAAACTGGCCCCTCAATAGTTCTTATTAAGAGTAGTTTTTTCCACTAGTGTGTCCCGGATATGTCCTGGGGTTGAGGCTTGGTTCCTTTTGGTGTAGAAGTATTAAACCTCTAGTGGAGGTCATCTATAAACGTACCATAAGTATAATAATTAAATGAACCAAACATCTTATTGCATATTTTTTATACTTTGATCTTATTTCATATTCAAGATTTTCCATCCTAAAACAATAGAATATTATTATATATCAAGGTGGAAAATTATGTTACTATCATACACGCGGACTGCGGGGGGTTGGCGGGTCCATGGTCCCCCAGGACATATAATAGGGAGCCTTAGCCTTGAATATTGCCTAGTTTTAATTATTATAAAAGCTTTACAAATGTATTTTTAGTTTTTTTTCCTTTAGTAAGTATACAGTGCGATTATAAAGTGCCGAACAGTTTGAAAAGAAAATACTCTTCGTTTGAAGTCACGTCTCTGTTAAACTTGTCCGCGACAAACCCATCTGATTGCTACGTAGAACAGCTCGGTGGCCAGTAAAACGCACACAGCTTTCTTGCATTTTACTCATCGCTAATGCCAGTTTTGCATTAAAAAGTGTTCGGCACTTTATAATCGCACGGTATACAGATTTTTACTTTAAAAAATGTTGGGCCCTCCCTGTAGGCGAGGGTTCATTATATCCCGAAAAGCGCAGCTTAGTGTGTTAATATAATATACCTAATCACTAAGCATGCAAAGTGATGTGATAATTCATTTTCCTGTTCATTCGATCCGTAAAATGAGAAAATAATATTTACCGCAATTTTTCGTACTCCTTAATTCTACTCAAGTTCCATACAAGTCTTAGCATTGCTTGCTTTCTTTGCCATAATACCAAAAATATAACAGCTGAAAATAAAAAAAATAAGATAAGCGTAAATGTTCATATTTTATAACTGAGCACGTTAGAAGTGATCTTTTTTTTTTACAGTAAAAAAACTAGTTCATTGTTGTACGCCGTAGAAAAATTAGCACTCTTTGATTTTGATAAGTCATACTTCACAGTTGTTTGTTTATTTTAATAAAAAAGACAAACTTTATTATTGAATAAATTACATGCAAAAATTAATATAAAAATAACATTTAGGACGCTTGAAGAAAAAATAGTATGTTTCACTCAGAAGAAAAGTGCTTTTCTACTCGTCTGTAGTTTTCGTACTCCACTTCGCGTTGTCCGTAAATTCTACTAGTATAAAAAAGCTTCACTTTTTCTCTTAGTAAAAGAATATACTATTTTTTAAATTACATAAAAAAAAGTTCTGTCAAAAAAAGTCCAAAAGAATACAATTTCTAGAAACAATAAATTCTTTATATGTATCTATATACTTACTCCAAAAGGTCATCAAAATAGAATTAAACACAGTTGATCCATTTTCCAAAAATTCGTTAACTTTCATTAGTTGACATGAGTGCTTTAAATACATAAAATCACAGTCCTTGCAATGTGGACATAAAATTATACTAGAGTTACAAATATGTTTTCTAAAATACAGAATATACATTTAAAAATGGTGAAATTAAAATTTATTAATATCTATTAATAGTTTAATTTAAAAAAGGTTTCAAAACAACTTAATTCAGTAAACCACAAAAAAAAATGTAAAAGAATTAGGATTAGATATATCAATCTTAATAAACTTTGTCCTTTGAATTATGTTAATTTTCTTCCATCGTGTCGAATTTTTTTGCTACACGTGGTAAAAAGGCCCAAGTTGTAATATTTCGCAATTTTCTTAAGGCTCTAGCGGCCAACCCCCAAACTTTAGGCACCTATATTATTAGGTCAGATGATCGAGTCCTATAAGTATACCAACTTATTATTATTTTTTTTTAGGAATTTTTGGTTTTCCACATTTATTTAATTTTTCGTTTTGAACGTTTTGTTCTTATCGCTTATGTTCTTGTGCATATCAGAAGTGTAAAAGGTAAGCTAAAGGCTGTATTTAAAGGCCGGCCCATAGAGCTACTAATTATTAAAAACACGAATTTTAAGACTAATAATTAAAAAAAAACATAACTCCCAAAAGGATTGAGATATCGAATATTTGTAAAAAGTTTTCGATTCTGTTTAATTTTATAAGATTCTGTTATTTTATAATTGTGTCATATACTTACTCAACGTAATCTGATTGCAAAAAAATAAAACTTGTCAAAAAACAAAGTAGGCTTAAAATACTAGCTGGGATTAACATAATGGTGAAATAGCCCATCCAAGCAAAATAAAATGCAATTTCACTTCCAAAATAGCTTTCTATTAAGTTTAAAGGTTGGGCTTTATAAAAGCACTTAAGATTTGACCAATATTTTCCTAAAAGCTAAAAAATAAGTAAAATGAGACCTGAGATGCAAGCATTGTTATATAAGTGCGGGTACCCTGTAAGTGCTTTTGTTCTAATTTTTATTTTGAATTTTGTGAAAGAATAATAGTTATTTATGGTACTAGTGGGTAAAGTAAGATATTGCCCATGAGAAAATAATCCTGCAAGGCGTCAGCAAGTTAATTTTCGAGAGGGCAATATCGGTTTACCCATGAGTGCCATACAAGGTTTTATACAATAAATAGCTTAGAAATTCATATTTTTATTAAAAATTTTAATGACATTTACAAGAAAATAATTTGACAAGTGACAGTTGTTTATTTTTAACCTCGTACTATTCTACTTAATTAAGCATCCCCTAAGTCCAGGACTTGTGTGGGCTAGTAGTAGAGGGAACCACCGGCTTTAATTGACTTTCGAACCAATATATCTAGGGAGTACGCCTTCGCCAAATTTCAATTATTAATTAACTGAAAAAGGCAATCGGCGCCAGCGAGGTTTGAACTCACGATCATAGCTCAGTGTCAACGCTATATCGATGCCTGAGACCGCTGAGCTAATCTCCCAATAAAAGTGGGTAAAATAAATAATTATCCACTCAATAAAGTAAAAGCCAAGCGGGGGTTATTATTGAGTTTATCTATTTAAAATAAAGCTGGCAATTGTCTCATTATCTGTATGTATTGGATAAAAAAAATTGTGATACTAGATTTAGGTCCTAAGTTAACTCGCTACTTAAGACCTAGAATTAGCGGCACTGACCATTAAAAGGAGGAAGTAAAACAGAATTTTTGAATGTACCATAACTAAATCAAATTTTAACACGTTCGCTGCCGTCTATATAAATAGAGTCTCATCTCAGGTGCCGGACTACTTTTATCATCATCATCATCATCACTACTTTTGTGCAATGTTATTCAAATCTAGAGTCAGCTCTCGGCATTGAATATGAGTCATTGATGGACCCACCAGGTGGATTGTCGGCAGGGAACTTGTTAATTGGATTCATCAAAAATTATATCAACCAACCCAACAATAAAGATCTTATTCATTTTAATCAAAAGTTATTTGTGTAAAAAGTTTTAAATTCTCTTACTTGTCTATCAGATAAAGGTCCTTCATCTGGCCAAGTATAGTCAGAATCGTGAAGGGGATAAGCAGCTTTTATTATATCGTTTTTTATCAAATCTTGGTATCCTCTAAAATCGTCAACCTTTATATTGCTCAATATTTTATGAACTATTATAGTCCTTTCAGATGTAGTTAACTCCACTGGCTGTTCCAAAGACAAAGTTCTCCTAAAAATTTTTTTGCACTAATTTTAAGTTTTACTTTTATTTTACCTAACAGTCTGAGTTTATGTTTAAACTTTTAAATTAAAATCTTTTTACAAAAAATCACTAGCATGTTTGATTTTTAATATATATACTCAAGGCGATTTTTTTAAACATATAATTATAATTCAACCTAAAAGTAGATTTTAATTAAATTAAGTTTTACCTCAACTCAATCTAAGAATTCATCAATAAGATGTAGGTACACTAAAAAAAAAGAATTGGTTGGGGCAACCAGTTTAATAGTTAAATATGGGCCACTTAGTTTTCTGGTTCTGGTTGCTGTAACCAGAAATTTGGTAAGAACAACAACACAACCTGTTAACTATCTATAGTTCCTTTTATGTTAGTTGAATCATTTAAATATTATGAATAGTTATTATAATAAATTACATAAAAATAAATTCAATGCGATTTGTTGCATACATTTTTAAAATGTTCGTTTACCGTTTGACTCACATTTATAGTAGAAATTCGTAAATTTTTGTGTTAGGGGCAACTTTGGCGGATTTTCGGCACGGGTTAGAATCTTTTGTTAATTTTGAAATTTGGCACATAATTTTGTATGCTCAAAAGGAAAAAAATAAGATTTCAAGCCCTTTAAATTTTTCACTTATAAGAAAATTACAGAAAATTTTCAACGATTTTTTAAGATTTATGGTAATTTTGCGAATTTTAGGGGCCCAATTAGGACCCATCTCTATAGAGAAGTTTGATCACTCTCATATTTTCAAAATTTTCTAGTTAAAACAAAATTTTAAAAGAATAAGAAAATATAAGGTCCACCCTAATTTATTATATTCATTTCTTGTTAAACAACTTACTGGGCTCTAGGATATTCTTCGCTATTTTCATCCTTAACAGTCAGAATAGTTCCGAAAAATCTCTTTAAAATGATATCATTGTTATAAAAATGGCTTTCTTTTACATATCTCATTTGAAAAGTCTCTCCAAATGTTTTTAGAACATGTTCTGGAGCATGTATTTTGTAACAACTATGAAGATTACCTACCTGTAAAATATAATTTACAACAATATTTATATTTACTTATTATTAATAAATTGTTAATAGTGTATTAATAACTTGGTATCTTATATATGGATGGTGTTATGAAATAACCTGTTAACCCAAAGTGTGAGATGAACATAAGTTATTGAACTTTTTCTTAATAACTTTTAAATGTTTTGAAAAAACACTTAAATTAAGCATTTGCTTCACATGTGAAGTTCACATGTATCACAACGTACAAAATGTTTAATATTTAATTCGGTTCATTAGTGCCATTTCAAAATGTGGGTTAGCATTGTTATTGCAAAACATAGTCCATAGGCTTAGTAGTTTACTTATCTTGTCAAATTTAAAATTGTTAGGTTAGACTTACAGATCCAGGGTCAAATTCGTATTGAAGTCCATTATTGTTGATTATTTGCAAAAATTTCTTTAAAATATTATTTTTCTCATTATCTTCCAGTAAATTTTTATCTATTGCTAAAATAAAATCAATTTTACGCTTTCTATCGAAAAAATATAATTCTTTGTTTACGGCCATTTTGGCATTTTGAAACTACATCTGTCAAGTTGACGTTTTAAATATGTATTTTCATAGCCAACTTTTTGGATTATTAAAATAAAGATTTAGATTTTAAAGGCACATGCGTATGTTTACATAAAAAAAATAAATTTGCTTTCCAAAAAAACATTAATATGGAAAAGCTCGTAAGTAAAATTTCGTTTTGCTTTCTTCTATCAGATAAATCTCGAAAAGCCTTATATTAGTACTTGTCAGTAAATTTTTGCCCTTTTCGAGGTCTTTTTTCACATTTTATGATTTTTATATTTAATTAAAGAATATTAATTTTCGCAATAACTAAAATTTGTCTACCGGTCGGTCTATCAGTCTGTTGTGGAAAATTTGTTCACAGGATCACATGAAAACTAAACTTAAATTTTGGATCTTGTTTTTATTTGTCGTTTAACTATTTACGTTTGTTTTCGGTCGATCTATCGGCCTATCCGGAAAATGTTTGACTATGATTACTTTATAAGGCTTGGTTGGAGAGACTTCAAATTTTTTAAAAATTGTTGTGGGGAAAGTGAATAAAAGGTATAAAAAACATTACTTAAATTCATGTTTTTTGCCCCTGTTACCCACTTTTCCCACACCCAAAATTGTGCAAAATCTCAATGAATCGTCAATTTTAGATTTTTTTTCTGAAGTTGTTTTTTTTATATCAAAAACTAAGAAAAAAGTTTCTATACATCTTGGTCGAAAAATCGCGTTTAGAGCTACTATGGCCCTTTAAAAATAGTGCATTTTTAGGTGACCAGCTCCCTTAGGATTAATTTTTGGAAACACCTGTATATGAGGTTTTTTTCTTATTTTTTGATGTAAATTCACCTACCATCATTAAAATTTCAATTTACAACATTTTAGTACTTAATTTTTTGTCCTCGAACCGTGAAATTTCACCTTCAAATAATTTTTCTCTAAAACGGTTAATCCTACAATATTACAACAAGAGTACCTTATTTATATATGTAAACCCCTGGTTCAAATTTGTACATAAAAATAATACAAGAAGATTAGTTCACATTCAAAACCTCGTTGCTATACCTAAAAGGATTCCTGAGTTATTAAATAAAACCCGAAGTTTTTAGTCATTTTCAAAGGTGCTTAGCTCCCTTACGACTCAATTTTAGACGTATGTTTATAGGAACTTTTTGTCATATTTTCTGATGTAGAATCACACCTTAAAATTTCAGATCCTATTTCAAATACACCCTGTATGTAACTCTGTATATTCAAATCGTATATTCTGGAAGATATCTGGGTTTCTACTACCACCATGATCAGGCCCCATCTACAGTGAAGATTACCAACAGGGGCAGGTGTTTTTTTCTCAAAAACACCGGGCGCTCGTGTCATGCTCTCTGATTGGCCGGTAGACACGAGACCAAAATGAAAAGTGGCGGCTGCATGATCGTTGGTACTACGCATATTTTCGGTACCATCGGAACGTAATTAAAGATCCGGTATCATACAGAGTATCATTTTTAAACGAAAATTTTAGTTAAAAATACAAAAATGTTTAGTGCTGTCTGGGCAAATCCAAAAAGTTTTTTAGAGATTTGCTTTGATGGTTTTTTCTTAGTTATTCTCTAGAATCCCAAATAAGGGAAGTTGAACAAAATTATAAAAATTCGATTTTCTTAAAAGTTTCTTGATTTTGCTGAATATTTCTAATTAATAGTAAATTATCAATTAGGTACCTAATAACATGTCATTACTGCTTTTCCCCGGAAAATTCATATAAGGGCGCAAAGTATTGATTAATTTTTAAAAATCGTATAAATATTTCAATAAATTGTGGCCTAAATGAATCGATGGATGAAAGTCAAAAAAAGATATATATGGAAGGTGGACATAAATCAGCATTAAGAAAATAATTGTATTTCATTTCAGCCAATCGATTTTTATTAATTATAATTAACGGGAGGTTTGAGACACATTTCTTGTTTTAATTTTATTATAAGTACTTATTTCACATTTTTATGCCTACAAAGTATTATACATATTGCTTTTCCTAAGGAAAGTCTTGAGTTATACTGCAGTAAAAGAAATATCTGTCTGTCGGGGTGGGGTTGGAACAATTATGTTTTGAAAAAAAGTTATCAAATTTACTTCATTCTACGAAAAAACTGATTTTGTTATGTTATAGGAATAGTTATTTGCTCTCCTAGTAGAGGTAAGTAAATTTTTGTTTGAGGTCGTATTTTGTCGACTTTTTAAAAAGTCCACAAACACGACCAAACCAATTACGTTTTTCTCACTAGTGCACTACTATAAGGATTTATTTTATTAATTATATTTTTGACATTTATATGTGTGACAATGAAGAAATAATTTTTTTTATTGAATCACTGTATAAAATTAAAAATAGTACACTTGTATCTAGATGTCCCCATACGGTAAGTGTCTTTGCGCGGTAAATCATTTTATCTGTATTTAGTTACGGTTTTGTTTGTACCGATTTCAACTATCACTAAGTGTGCTTGATATAGTACTTTTTGTTACTGTCGATTTTTTAATTAAGTAATGTCAACTTACCTAGTTGGTAGTGAGAAAAACTATTGTTTTGCTGGCAGTAGCAGTGGCAGTGAAAAAATATAAACAATGGTTTAGCACAGTTTTTAGCCCCGCATTTTTACAACACCGGCGCAGCTCCGCAGCTGTTTTTGTCTGGTGATTGACATTTTTTTAGCATCAGCTGACCATTTGAAGGGGGCACAAACTTATTTTATCTTATTTTACCTAAAAAAAAAATCACGACACGGTCCTGCCCTCTTATATCCCGGATATCTTATCTCGGGTTAAAACTCGGCAACAAAAAAAAATACGCTACTCTAAATTAAAAAAAAATAGTAGTCAGTTAACACGTTTGCTGCCAATAACGCTTATAAGTGTCAAGGCATACTTAGGCTGAATGCCACTGACGCTTATCAGCGTTCTATACCAATTGAGTCTTTAAGAATGCAAGTATTGTCGGTTTTGTAGTTGAGTAAACATCGCTAGGTAGGCATACGACTAAAGGTACGTTAAAGGCAAAAGCACACGCGGTTCAGATTTTTGTTGTTGTTTCGAGTTTTTGTGGCTATGTAAATAGTTTTAAAAAAGAGTTGGCTCCCGAGAAATCCTACTATTTTTGCATTGCAAGCGAAGTGTTAAAAACTCGTCTTAATTAAGAAACTAGTTTTATTATTTATACTTAAAGTACTATTTTGTGTAGTTTTCTTTTTGTCATATAGTGAAAACAAAAATGTATAAGTATACGAGTATGTATTTTTTAAAAACCTAAGATAAAAGGGATAAAATCTTAATTCCTATGTGTCCAATAATAATTACGAGTTTCAAGCTTTTAAAATTAAATAAAAACGCGTCAATCTCCTTACCAGTCAAACGTGTAATGAAAAAATCCGTTAATCAAAATCGATTGGATTAAAAAAAGGCACATAAAAAATAAGTAGCTAAAAATGCCGGGTTATTAAGGAATTTTGAAGGATTTCAGAGAGACGCGTGTTTCTTACAGGTGATGAAGAGAACTACAGGTACCGTTAATTGGTTCACCTGTCTTTCGATTGCGAAAAAATATCTGCACCTATATATTTCAGAAAAGGGCCCTTTTTATCGGGTTAAGATTAGGAGGAATGGAGCTCTCTACAACTAGAATTGTGAAACAAAAGACGTTTAGCCTATCTCTATCTCATTTGTGCTACACTTTCCAGCCAACCAAATAAATACTGTATTTGTTTTTCATACAACAAATACAGTATTTATTTGTTTGGCCGGAAAGTGTAGCAGAACGAACGAACATAGCTAATGTGAATCTGTAGAATGAGATAATTCTTCTAAAATTTAGATGGCGCCAGTAATTTCTTTAATAAAAATATTATAGTTACACTTTTCGCCCGGCCAAGTAAATATTGTATTTGTTCAACAAAGAACAAATACAGAATTTGTTTGGTTGGGTGGAAGTAGGAGTGTATGTATGTCTTCTATCCTTTTTGGGTAGAACTTTTGTCCCTGTCTAATCTAACGGGAGAAATCGCCATTGATAATTTTTCTAGGTTTTATTGTATTAATCAAAATAGTATATTCTATAGAACTAGTATGGAATAGACTATGTTCACGCAAGCGGAAAGTTTGGTATACTAGTCGTCGGGCAGGCCAAAAAGTCCAAACAAAATGCGGACGTTTTTCAAAAATTTTCAAAATTTTTCTTAAAAAACTCTTTAGCCAAAAAAAATTCTTCTAGTTCGGGCTATAGCGACTTCAATACTGAATAATATCCCGTTTTTTTTTTTAGTTTGTCCAAACGGCCGGAATCATGACGACCACCGTTTTTCTAGTTTGGGCTAGAGCGACTTCAATACTTATTATATCCCGTTTTTTTTTTAGGAGATCCAAACGGCCGGAATCATGACGACCACCGTTTTTTTAATGTTTTTTTCAAAAGAAAATTATGGTCAAAACACAGACATGAATTTATTGTGTCAAAATATATTAGCATCAAATTAGTTATTTATTTATTTATTCATTATTTATATATTACAGTTCATAGGGAGCCCCAAATAAGCTTTAAGCTTGTGCTAGGGGCTCTCTATTAATTTTGATAAAAAAAAACTCAAAATGATTCAGCTGACTTAAAATTTTGAAATTTCGAAACTGGGTCATCAAAACTGCTGTCTTCATGTCTCCGAAATCTTGGGAATTTTCATATATGGATTATAATCAAAGCATTATAATGCTTTGTTCTGCATTAACCAAATTTAAATGATTTTCTTCCTCTTTTTTTACAAATAATTTAGACGAAAATAAAAAAAGACTTTTGACATTGACAGTTAGCATTAATTATTATTAACTATTTATTTAAACTACTTTTAAATTGTTGAAAAAAGGTTTCAAAAAATAGTCCTGCAAACACACCTCCAGATTCGGTATATTTTCGATATATCGAAAATATACCTCTTTGTCGTTGTATTATGAACTCTGACAAAACAAATCTTGTTGTGTTTTACCCACATAGAACGCAGCAAGATTTTAGTATTTTAGTAAGATCGGAGAGAAGGACAAATGAACAGACTGGGGTATGTAAGTTTTTGGGAGTACAATTGGACTCAACTTTGACATGGGTTCCCCACATTGAAGGACTACTAAAAAACCTGGCTACCAAGAGTTTTTATGTACTTCAACTACGTAATGCAGTAAGTAAACCTGCAATTTTAAGTTTTTATTATGGCTGTGTGAACTCTCTTTTTGCGCATGGCCTACTGTGTTGGTGCAATTGTATACATGTAGACAAGGTTTTCCTAATGCAAAAAAGAATAGTTCGTTTTATGTTTAATGTGTCTTTTGGTGAGTCATGCAAACCTATTTTTATTGAAAATGGTATTATGACATTGTATGGAATGTATATGCTTCAAAGTGTCCTGCATGTTAAAAAAACATGAACATGAATTTCTCACTTGTGGAGTGGTCCCTGCATATAATTACCTTCAAGTAAAAAATGGACCCACTATGACGTCCATAAGGCTATTTAACAATTTACCCCAAGACTTAAAAAACATTGGCAGCTTCAGACAATTTAAATCTGCAGCAAAAACATTTTTTAAACAAAATGGTTTCTATTCTATTAAAGGATTTTTAGATAAAAAGTTTTAATGTTTTTTTAAATATGTATTTTTTATTTTAAATGTGCATGTATTACATGTAATGTGTTTTTTTTCTTTTTTTAATTATTTATATTTTTGTAACATTTATTCTTTGTAAATATGACATTATCCTAAACTTTCGTCTTATGGAAATAAAGTATTATTATTATTATTATTATTATTATTATTATTATTATTATTATTATTATTATTATTATTACATATGAAAACAAATCAACATTTAGCATTAACATCTAGAGAGGGGATATACGATCTGTTTGTGTATCCATAAAATTGTATAATGTATGACTAGTTTTAGTTGTTCTTACAGAAGGCGCTGACTCTAACTTTGTAATTTGGATCCTTTTCTAACGGACAAATCTGAAAGGTCTCTATGCTGAAATTCGCTATAAATAGTATAAAGTATCTACCGCGTTAGTTTAACATAATTTTCAATTCTAATGTTTTTCAACACATATTTTTTACGGGTTTCTCTCACAGTCAATTATAGATTTTAAATAGTTTTTGCTAAGCTAGTAGGGCCTATTCTTTATTTATTTTACATCGTTAGTTTCGTTAGATTTATGTTTTAATCTAGTTTTTTTTTCTAAAGAAGAGAAGCGCCTACATTCCTGATTAAATAAAGTTTATATTTCAAAGGCGTAGTATTTTTCCTAGAATCTAAAGTTTGTTTTTTCTCGCGCTAATCTTTAATACATATTTAAAAGCTTTACCCGAAACTTCACCTATGTTTTATTATATAATATAACCATATTTCTGTCGATATTTCACTTTGTACATTATTCCACATGTTACAACACATATAGAGGGCAAAATTGCCAAAAATAATATTTGAACCTGGGGATTGAAGGCCCTCGGGCCCAACTTCACTTAAGCCGAAATCTGTTTCAAGAAAATTTAACATACAGATGAATTCAGTGATGGAAATGAAGCAATATGCAACCTAGCTTTCCTTGCGGAAATGCGCGGTTGCTACTAAATAAAGATCTACGTTGGTTTTGCTGCTGTTTTGTGTTTTTTTTTGTAAAAAATTGGTTTTTATTTAAAATAATATATTGAAAAATGGTCAGCCCCCTACGACACATGCGCAGTTCAGCACGGCGCGGCACGGACAGCGGCTAAATTCATCAGTTGTTATAGGTGTGCGTACCGCCTATGTTTCTTCCTCCAAATACTTTCTCTTTTATATCCACGTCTCATCCTAAGTTTGACGAGCTGTACATTTTTTTTTTCTATAGAAGATTTTGACGATTTTAAAGTGCGCAATTTGGCAACGGTGCATTTCCGCAAGGAACATAAGGTTGCAAATTTGTTCTTGGAAGTTATTGGGAGATTAGCTCAGCGGTCTAAGGCATCGATATAGCATTGACACTGAGCTAATGATCGTGAGTTCAAACCTCACTGGCGCCGATTGCCTTTTTCAGTTAATTAATAATTGAAATTTGGCGAAGGCGTACTCCCTAGATATATTGGTTCAAAAGTCAATTAAAGCCGATGGTTCCCTCTACTACTAGCCCACACAAGTCCTGGATTTAGGGGATGCTTAATTAAGTAGAATAGTACTAGGTTAAAAATAAACATAAAAAAAAACATAAAAAAAAATGACCTGTATATTATTTTTTTCTACAGCAGATTTCGGTTAACAGCGCATTTCCGCAAGTCGGCAAATTTCTTATTGGAAGTAATCATCTGTATATTAATTTTTTCTATAGCAGATTTCGGCTAATCTAAAGTCCACGTTTTGGCAACATCGCATTTTTTCTAATAAAAATTAAATGTTTTTAGTTAAATTATATTCTAAAAATCGTTATAATACGTAAATTTTACTACAAAACTGTAAAATAGTACTCTAAAATTACGAAAAATATAAAAAAAAATAAAATAATAAACTCGAAAACGGGGAATTTCCGCAAAAAAATATGTAATTTTTGCAACAAGGGGGCCAAAGGAAGACCTAAAAATATTTTTTTTAATGTATTAGATTTCGGCTAAACGAAAGTTTACCCGTTCCTCTACTTTTAAAACAAAGTGTAAGCCTTTTTTGTATTGAAGCGGCTTTTATATTTAATAATTGAATTGTAATAAAAATTAATGCTAAGTAAAGCCATATACGATTTAATTCTTTCTCTTATCAAGATATTTCAGAACTTATTATTCCCGATTTAATCAATAATCGTTATTAATTAATTTAAGTATTTTTAAATTGAATCTTTCATTAACGGATTGATATTGCACACAGATTTTGCAAAAACAATTTATGTACAGATCTTGAAAAAAATATTTCTTAAAGAATATTATTATATCTGTTTATGTCATAATAATCTTAATTTATAATCTGCACGACTTAATTTTTAATTTAATTATATTGAAGATATTGCAAAAATTATTGTAATACATATCATAATTTTTGTAACAAATTAAAAAAAAAAATTGTCAAAATACAAGGGTTTAAGAAAAACTTTAAATTTACAGGTTAGATTTTTTTACCTAATAAGACAAGAAAGGTTACTTTCCCTCCAATTATAACTTTTTATTTTTTTTTTCGAGCGTAATAAAATATATATTTTTCAATGGTTGCTAAATATGCATGAGGTATTTCGACAACTTCGAGGTTTTTGTACTTTTTAATAGCATTTAAATATGCACCAACTAAACGTGCACTCCACCAGAATTCTGCAGAATTCAAAATTATCTGATATTGCAAAAAAAAATAGCAAAGAAAATTTTTACATAAATTCAGCAAAAACGAATAAGAAAGGTGTAATTTTTTATAATTATATATGTTAGAAGAAAAGGTTTCCAGTTCAAAAAGTATCATTTGAAGCTTAAAGTATCCTTATTTCTAGGCTTATTCTTGAATGAGACTGAAACTGCATGCACATGTGAATAGATTTTGATATTCAACGGACGTAGTTCCCAGCTAACAACGTGTTTTTGGATTTAGACCATTTAAATAATATGACCACCGTGCTGTATAAATTGAACTTAATGGTTTATATGGGCAAAAAATAAGTGTACTCGAGCTGGAAGAGGCATTACTTGTCGGCTTTCTAGTTCTATAGAGAAAATTATTCTAGTTCTATAGAGAAAATTATTCCCACCATTCGCTCAAAAGGGGCCCCCAAAGTTTGGATTTTAAACTCTAGGATATGTACCCATATAATTAAGTTTAGCGAAACGCGCTTAGTGCAAGGTTTTTGGAATTTAGGTACATGTCACTTCTGTCGCATTTATTTGATAGTAATTTAGCTTTTCTCTACGATAAACATGATTCGGCTTTGTAGCAATACAGTCCCCTGGCAAGGAAATAAATACTTTTATTTTTATATTAAATTTATTTATAGGTAATTTTGTGATCCCAAAAAAAATATAAAAATCCTGGCGAAAACTGTTCATGGGTGATATCAAGAATGCACTACAAAATTAGTAAGAATTGATACATAGGTCAAAATATGCAAACAGTGGATTTATCGGTTTTTGAATGTTTACTTCACAATTATGACGAGTGAAAAAGTACCTTGCCTGGCTTTAGTACACAATTCCATAAAAACCATGTTAGTTTTTGAATTGAATCTATCTCATTCATAAGTTGTGAGAAAAAAGGAGCAGGCAATTAAAGATGTGCTTTTTCTCATTTTTTCATGGGTGCTCCAGTTATGCTATGCTATTTTGCCCAATTAAATTTTGATAATTTTTGATGAATTATTCAAATAGAATACAATAATTTTTCATATCAAACGCCAATGGATTTTATCAAAACTTGATCAACTAAAAACTATTTTTTTAGTAGCGGTCTTCTCAAAAAGATCCTACAAAAAGATCCTACAAAAATGTTGCTGCCAACAAAATAATACTTTCCAGTGGAAATTTTGCTGTTAACATTCTCGTGAGATGAGGTGTGAAATTAAAAGATAAATACAAAATCAACCAATTTCTAGTTCCGTCTTTGACTTTTGGGAAATCTGTAATTTGTGTATTACTTAAAAGCCAAAAAGCTCTGGTATACGGTAAATTTTGAGTTATTAAGAAAGCGTTCCAGATCCATTTACGAAGTAGAACTACCTCATATCCATACATTGATGCTCTGATATACAGTAAAGTCCAAAAGCCACTACCCCTCGTATCTTTTGAACGAGAGAGATATCGACTTTAAATTTAGAACACGTAAATAACTGTTTTTATTTGATATTTTTTTCTTTACAAATGTGGGCAGCGGACATAGAGGGATCTTTTTAAACAAACATTTTTAAAGCTCTATTTTACGATATCTTGTTTATTTTGTTAAACTTTTTTGTGTGGTTCAAATAAGGTCGAAAAGGGAAATTTTCGTAAAATTTTCTTTAAAAAAATCAAACAACTTTTGATAACTTTTGAACACGTTGCGGGCAAGTGGTACCACAGTGGAACCACATTCACTAGTTATTGAATCGAATATATGATTTAAATAATAATTTAAAAAAAAAACATGTATAAAAAAAACATAAAAATATATGTCAAATATGCTTTAAAATGATGTAAACTTTCTCATGTCCACATTTTAAAAGATAAAGGTATGTGCTGAAAGCTAGCTCAGAATGCTCAGATAGTTATTCCAATATTGGACATACGCAACCTCAAGATACTTCCATTCTTTCCAATCCGCTGATAGCGGGGACCACAGATTTCCTGCAATTTTGTCTATATCGTTTTTTTGACTTTGTGGGTCTTCCACTATTTCTTTTCTCATTTATGGGTTCTAAATTTGCAGTTGATATCATAACTCGTTTAAAAGTTAAGAGGCGGTGGATAAATTTTGGACCACACTGTATGTATGCATCCTTAATCATTAAAATGATCTTGATCAGTCGATATATATTATTTTATGGCTCTTGTTCGAAAATTAAAGATGTCATTAATAATCTTTCTGCTAATTGTATTATGCGCTATAAATTTCAAGTATCATATCAATTAAATCTTACAATATGTTCCTTTAGCACACACACAAGCGCAAAAAGAAAGTTATTATTATTAGTCTTTTTTGATATTTCATTAACATTTATAGCAAATTTTAATTGGACCAAATACCTGAACTGGAAATATGAAAAAATATGCGAGAGATGACAGAAGAATAATATATAGATTTGTCGAGTTACACCACAGCGTGTCTGGTTTAACAAAAACCCTGTTAAATGCTCTGGAAATATTAATTTGGTCTAGATGCATGGAAAAACTTTGGATGTCAGTTCTACAAGGTTAAATCTTGATGGTTTCAAAAAACTATGTCATACAATATTATTAAGTGTAATTAGACAAAGAATAACATGAAGAAAACAGTTTTAATTCAAATTGTACCTACTCATTAGCCATAAATTTAAACAGTATAAAATGGCTATTAAAAACCTTCGTCTGGAGTACCTTTATACGGTTGCCTAATCAAGTTTTAAAATGAAAATAGGAACGTTATATAAAAAAATAAGGTTTTTTAAAGTTAGAGCTTTAAAACTTTGTGCTATATATAGCAGACTGTGATGTCACGCGATTTCTTGCCTTATCTTGTCTTTATTTCGAGAAAAATTAAGACAAGTGTATGTATTAACGTATACATAACCATACATACTATGACACTAGACAATAAAAGGTACGTGGTGTACGAAAAAAAGCTTCACTTTTCCTCTTAGTAAAACAATATAGGGGAACAGGGGGCACAGTGAGTCACTTACTTTTTCAGAGCGCATATTTTTAAAAGTTTTGACAATAAATCAGATTTTTTTTCATACTACGTTTCTTTGATCTTTAAGCTAACATAATTTGCAGGTTTAAATTAAAAATGAATAGACCATGATTTTTTACAAGTACTTTTTTGACAGTATGTCATTTGATTCACTGAGCCCCCAGTACGGGGTACAGTGAATCACTGCAAGGGGTACAGTGAGTCAGTATGGGGTACAGTTAATAGTGATATTTAAATAAATTAAGTCAATTTATTAATTAAAAAAAAATGTTTATTTTAGATACCTACATGGTTAAATAAACTTAAATAAAACTCTTTGGTAACAAAAAACAAAACTTAAAATTAATTAACGTAGGTAAATCAAAACCTTGAAAATGAAACTCTTAAGTAAGAAAAAAAAAACAAAAGTAAAAATAAACTACGTAAGTAAATCAAGACCCTGAAAAACAATGTTAAATGTGTACATTGGTTGTATATTGTATAAACCAATTTTCAAAAAAATCATCACCACACCTAAGGGGGTGGATTTGGAAAAAAATAATTTCAAGATGTAGTTTTAGCAACTTCAAAAACCCCTATGGCTCGGGATTGTTTTTGGTGAACAATCCCGAGCGAGAACTTTTGGTAACGTACCTGTATGCCAAAGTCTCTAGCTTTAAGCGTTTTTAAGTTATCGTGCCCACAAGATTTCCCGGACAGACCGACCAATCGACCAACAATTTTTTTTTGCTTGAAATTGATTTATATCGACATAAAACGTCATAAAACCCAACAATACGCAAAAAAAATACGAATAAATGGCTTTTCTAAATTTTGAATATTAAAAAAATGGGAAAGAAAAATTGCTAGAATAATTTTAATTACAAATATACAGGAACATTTAACCATAGTTGAGGCATTGTGGATCATGAGCCACTGTGTCCAATCGATCTTTGACTCACTGTGTCCCCCAGTAACCAGACCAGTTCAAAGTGGACATAAAAAAAACATACCAAATATCTGATAAATTTGTGTAAACACACTTATTTAAGAGTTAATAAAGAATATAAAAATGCCAAATTACACTGGAATTTACGTAAAAGTAGTACAAATATATCTAATTAACAGATTAACAAAAAAAAATACTTTCATTATTTATTTTATGCAGCCACCTCTTCGCTTCAATGCACGCCACGCAGGTTTGCCGGCAACTGACCCTTTATCTAGAGAAACGTCTTCTTAGCGCGCCATTAGAAAGCGGCGTTTCTAAAGCTAATATTGGTAGAGCTATAGTCAACGATTCATTGTGCCCAATGACTCACTGTGCCCCCTGTTTCACCTATTTCATGGTGTTCTACATACTTTCAGGTATTCAAATCAACTCTTAAATCAAGATCCATTTTTTGACAATTTACGTACCTTATTTCGTCGAGGATCACATATAAGAAAATAAGTGCGAAGAACCCCTACGATTCGTCTTTAAACTGAAAAATTTATCACTTTTCTGAAGATAAAAACTTTCGATTGGTGTTTCCAAACGTATTTCTTGTTTTATACGATTTTAATGTCTGTAAAAATAATAGACTGTACTTATTTTTTATGGCAAATTAAGTGCATTTTAAAAACTGTTATAATTAGTTGAAAATAAAAAGGCCTTGCGGTGTACTAAACTTGTTAAAATTTGGTTTATTATCCAACTCTTTGCCTCTCTACAGCTAGAAAGGTTTATTAGGTTTACTTTGAATTAAAAAATACTCCATAACTTATGAACGGTTTTGCATGGAATTTTGAAATATTTAATTAATATGATAATATGAACACTTCTGGGTAATTATCCGAAAGGAAAAATCAAAAGCAATTAGAGAGAGAACACTGTTCATTGAACAGAGTTCATTGAACACGCAAGGGTTAATAAAAGCAAGACAACTTCCTCTTTCTATTTGAGTACATATAAAGCAAAAAAAACTCCAAACACACTTATCTAAAGAGCAGATTTAAGTCGTCTTATAGCCCCCTTATTGGTAATACCAGATTGGTATGCCAAAATGTTGTCTTAAATTTAAGAAGAAGGGAACTAGAAAACGATACCTTTATAACGGTGAAAAAATCACAAGAATTTTAAGCAAATATTTTTAAATTCTCGTAATTGTGCCTTTTTGGCTGTCAAAAAGTAATCCCTACCATTTTTGGGACAACTTAAACACAGCTTTAGGTTGACTCCTCTAGTTCCAAATAAAGGTTTTATATTAATATTTTAATTCTAAAACCTTTGGTTTAAAAAACCTGTAAATGTCGAGTTTATGTTACAAAAGTAAAACACTGTTTCCCATTTTTTTTTAATTGATTTTCATCAGGTTGCAAAAATGGACATCATAATTTGCACTCCCATTGCACACGCTATTTTTTCTACAATTCAGTCAGAAAAATATTTTAAAAATGCTAGGCATTATGAAACTGATATAGAAAATAATCTGATTTAGTGTGGGACCATTTCAATTTTTTTGTAACAGGTTGGCCATCGCAGTTTGAAGAGTATACCATTAAGCGTAAAGCATTATACATCAAAGAATATTAAAATTTAGTTTATTATTATGGTATGTTTGTATTTCGTGATTTAAAAGATGCTATTTATAATCCGGGAGCCAGTTTCGTGAAAAAAATACGAAAACTTTTGTAATGCCCAACCGTAATTTTTAATGTTTATATAATTAAATTTAAATCGCTAAATGTCTAATATGGGCCTTAAATTTCGCTTTATCTTTTTAACATAAAGGGTTTTAATTTTCGTTGTTGGTCTTATTTGCTTTTAACATGCACCGTTTTTGAGAAATATACTTTCAACACGACACCACTTAAAAATTTAGCAAATAAAATTTAATATATGCTATATTTTATCGCTTTCAGCAGATTTCTAAAAAATTTACCAAAATAAAATTTAGTAGATACGCTAGTAAAAACGTACCATATATAATATATATTATATATACTGTAATTTTTAAAGTATATTTATTGCTATTTATACGATATATATTGTAATATTTTATATAAAAAAATTGTTTTACACGATATATAGCGAAAAATGCAGAAAAGCGTCAGGGGTGAGAACTCTTCGGATCTGTATTTGGGTTCCTACTGGGAGTTCACAACCAAAATTTCAAAACTTTATAAATTATTTCTTCTATTGGTCGTTTTTTCGTCTAATTTGTTTGAACTAAATGGCAAGAATACCTAGATAGATAAACCAGTATAACATTCCCCATATAGCACCGGTCATCCAATGGACGTCAATTTTAGATCCCTTTTAAGTACATTGGTCCACGGACTAATAATGGATGTACTGTGTACGTCCATATATTTATTTATTTATTTATTTATTTATTATTATATATACGGGAGTACCCCATTACAGTTTTATTACAAAATGAGTTATGTTAATACTTATAATATAAAAAAGGAAAAACTAATAAAGAATTTGTTTGGACTTTTTACATCCTTTGTACGACTATTAGTGGACGTCCATTCAGTGTCCATTTTACTCCCATAATTTCAGCTCTCTACGTTTATTCTAAGTGGGTAAACTTAGCCTTATACGCATATGGGGGTGATGGGAAGATAAGGGGGGTTGTATAATTTATTTTAAAATTTGATTATCACTGGATGAGTATGTTACCTAATTCTAGTTTTAAATTATCTCGTGAGTAACAAATGGATTTTTGGTATTGTATTGTCAGACGAGCATGTGTACCAAATTTTAGCTTACTAAATATAGTGGTCGAAAAAGCCTTTGGCAGATTTTCCCTAAACAAACAAACAACAACAAACATTGCAAGTTAAAAAACAGTTTTTCACAGTCGCAAAAACCAGTTAAATAAGCAAAAAAGCAAGTACTATGGATGCTGGATGGATGGTTTGAACGGCACCTTATGGATGTCCACAGTTGAGTCATCTGGACTCTGAACGGATGTCCATGGGACGTCCATAGAGAAAAAATGGGCATCCTATGGACATACAGCCGTCCATGAACATACGTCCATTGGACGTCCATAATATAACTTTGTGCTATCTGGGTCATAGTGTTTTTTATTCAATCTTTTCTGGTACTCTTATTAAAGCAAGTTTTACTTTTAATATTTTTTATAATACCATCTGCCCCTATTAATATTGGGTACTCTAATTATAATTAATACAAAAAAAAAAAACAACAACCTGGTGGAAGGTTTTTAAGGCCCTAAAAAAGCTGCTTTAAATATTTTTTACTTTTAAAAAAATAGAAGGTGTTTGATTTAAGCCTGTAGTCAGACTATATTTTATCGTATTATCTATTAGGTAATATCCCAAGTAAGTATACCGTGCAGTCCAGAAGTAACCCCCTCTTAACTTTTGAACGAGTTGAGTTATGGACTTGAAATTTACAACAACGATATAAGACAACTAAAACTATCGTTTTTCATATATTTGATATTTTCATCTCTTAAAACGTGGGCATGGGGGAATGGGGGCATGGCGACATGCGGATTTTTTTTTAACAAAAAAATGGGGTCGTGTGATACATTATTATAAAGCTTATAAAATACTCTATTTGACTATTTGTTTTAATTTTTTTAGACATATTTTGGAGGGTTTAATTAATTAACTTTATTTGAGTATTTTCGTCAAAATTTCTTAAAAAAAAAATAAACAATTTTTGGAAAATTATTAATTTCATGATTCAAAAACGTAAATTATACTTTTAAACTAATTTTAATTGATATAAATAAACATTTACATAAAAATCTTAAAAAATCGATTTTTTTAATACAGTTATTCAAAAATCAAAATAATAATAAAATCGAATAGAGAATTAGGTACGTGTGGTTAGACGTAAAATTTATACACGTTAGTGGTACTATGTGCTTGAGACGTGCAAGTCTTCAACTTGCTACCATTCAAAGTCTCCAGACTAGGAGAAGTATGAGTGGTTGTCTACATCTAGCAATAGATAGCGCACAAGTATACATCAATTACTCCTTTTGCGAGTAAGGTCAGGGACTGTTTTCTTAATCAGCGTGCAGAGATGACCTTGGTAATGAAGTGGGCCAGCAGCCCGAAACTGTCAGTCTGCCAGTATAACTCTGTACGATGATTAGAAAATAGATTGATGGAATAATAAATTTATAGGCTGCGTTCAATGGAAACAGCAAAACTAACCAAAAGTCATCAAATGATAAATTTTGCTAGCAAACTGCTGAACGGCTAAGATCTGTCACAACCACACGGAAAAAAAAATTATAGCTAGGAGCGCTATAACACACATACCAAGCAAATTATAATCGCTTATTATATAAATACAAGGCTTTCTCTTACAATTATGGCAGTCAGTGTAAAAATTTATATGAAATACTTTAATTGTTTAGTGAATAATAAAATATAACAAATAGTATGGCATTTATAGCTTAAATAGATTTAATTATTGTCCGTGCTAATAATTTTTATAATATAATAAAATTTCTGTAAATTTATAATAGTGCCTGTAATAAATATAATCGTGTCTGTAATATATATAATCGTTTCCAATTTATTTTTAACATTATTAGTTATTGTGTCCCTTATAATCTATAGCTTAAATCACTATTGTTGCCACTGTTACCAAATATCTTATAATGTATAGCGCAGAGCCCACTAATTTCTTTCCGTGCATTTCATATGTAATTACATTAAGTCAATCACGGAATCGCATTCTTATGTACTATGTTGTTATGTGAGCCTGTGGATATGCCCTTAAACGAAATTAAAAAACATGTATGTAAGTAAAACACTTAAAAAATATGGGTTACAGGTTAACAATTGCGCTGAACTGACATTTTTCGGTAGCTATAAGAAATTTAGTTATTAAATTTCATATGTAATTACATTTCGGAATATATAACAGTACATAATTGGTATAAAATTGGCAAAAAAGCCGGTCCTCAAGTAAGTAAATTTCACTGTCGAAAACTAACATGTTAATCAGTTTACCCGTGCCAGATATCTGTCCATGTGCATGTCTGCTCATCGCGATGATTATCGGTTAAATTATCAGAATCTTTGGTGGTCCAAGTGTCACCGATTAAAAAAAGTTCATTCAAAATACGCACTTTGATCGCGGTCCGTTATAACTATAACAATTATGTTTATATCTGTACTTTAGATAGAAAAGGCCTAAATACCGAGGTTATAGTAATTTTTATATAAATTTTAGGTTTCTACCTCCTTAAAAATACAGCTGTAAATAAAATAAAATAAAATACTTTTGCCTGTAGGTGTAGGGTCCATTCAAACAAACAAAAAACATTTTTTTTGTAAAACGACAAAATAAGAAAAAATAATCAAAATTATAAAAAAAAAATAAAATTTTTTTGTATTTTTTACACAAGCCCATGGGCCTTTGCAAAGGTAAATCGTAGTAATTAAAAAAAAATTGATTCACAAAAAGAAAAATAAAGCAATACTATTTGATAGCCATTTTTGTCGAGGGCAGTTGTACATAATTATAATTACTATAGTAGCTATCTTTAGAAGAGACGTACAGTATATCCTCAGGACATACCTTCGGGATATCCTTCGTATATACGGTTCAGAAGTCGCTCGGCTTCCCGTTTAGTAACAAAGTATATCCTGACGATATCCTGCGGATATCTATAGACAAAATTGTATATCCTGGGAATGTCAGAAATGCAAAAACGGATATTCTGGGGATGTACATTGTATAAACCTGTGCTATCTGGGATTACACTTTATATATTTTCAACCCTCGCAACTTAAATTATTGAATAGATGTTGTTACAGTTATAATAACAGAACAAGGTTATGTTTACTGTAAAAACTCTATTTAATAAACAAGCCCTGAAGATATATAATGATACGCATTCCATTATATACTACAGTATCGGTATATTGCATTTTCCGAAATAATAAAAAAAAATTAAAAAAAAACTTCAAGAAACTTTAATTTTCTTTTTGTGAAAAATGAAAAAAATTTAAATTATTTTTAATGATAGTTTTTTCATTTTTTAAAAAGTTTAACCTCTTTGTGTTTCGAGGGATTAGTTTCAAAATTGATAGAATTGATCCTCATAATAAAAACAATTTTTTCTGAAAAAATTACATTGATCGAAATTTTCTTTCAGCTTTGTTCATTTTTTTTTTTAAATTAACCCCCATAACTGTTTTTATTTTTGGGGGTATTACTTTCAAAGACAATAGGAATATTCCCCTTATAGAACTTGGCTCTTGGCCCTCGAAAATTTTGAGTCGATCTGATTATTTGTTCTTGAGTTATCATGTCTACAAAAAACATGACGGACAGACGAATGGACGGACAGACGAAAAGTTTCTTATTTTTTCATGAAACACATTTTTATTCAAGAATTTTTTATCTATTACGTTTTTTGGCGATTTTGGGGAATTCGAAACTACCGTATAATACTATTCTAGCGCTACGCGCTGTGAATAGTATGATGAAGTTGCTAGGGGTTTCACATATACAAATTTGTTCAGTATTTAATAAGTTCACAAATTCTCAGTGTATGAGATACAAGGTCTTTTTCTGGTAAGAAAGTATGTACATATTTTCCAGTTTAAATTTATATTATCAGTTATTAAATATATTAACTATGTATTGGTATTTTTGTAATTACGCTTATTAACAACATTATCACATGTTTGCTTCAAAAATTTTAATTTACTTTTTTATAGGAATAATATCAATAAATGCCTTTAATGGTAGGTACCGTTTTAATTTTTGAATATCTTATTTTTGCCAAACATTTCAGTGCAAACTCATGATCGACTTTTTTTACAAATTTTCAAACAGCATTTTTTACGACCACCAAATAACTACCACAAAGAGGAACTTGATACATCCCAAATTACTTTAGAAAACCAAATTAGAATAAACCAAACCAATAGTCACTGACAAACACATTATGTTATTATAATTTTAACCCTTGCACCTTTCCAAAATGATTGGAACCATATGAAACTTTAACTCATTACTTCTGAAGCTATCGTAAATAAAAAGATAGTTTTTCTAATACCTGCTTTAAAAACTATTATTTAATCTAGTGGCTATAGAAACTATTGGCATGCTTTTACTGTCAGATCTAGAAACCCTTGGTTGAATATGTATGTATATATAGATTGTACCAGGTGCTAGCTAGCACCTGCTATGACGCGTGGTACCCCAAATATTGCAAAGTGTCGCATACGAGTACTAGAAGTATCCAACAAGGATATCAATAAGAGCCCCTGATAAAGTTTCTCTTATTTTTTTAATGTAAAATACGATGATGCCCGCAAAAAAAACATTAGTTAATGTTGATAGGGTTTTAAGAGTCACTGGTGCCAAAACAATTACATATAAAAGATGTAGAGCTAAATTCACAGCTATTTGTACTGACGCGTCAGTACGCCATGGCGCCATGGCTTCATGACACCATCAAAAAATAGTACATAGATATTGTAGTATTTTGCCCAATATGATATTATTATCCATTTTACAAAATACGACGCGATTGTACTTAGGGTATATTTTGTAATGAAGTCAGTTCGAAAAACTGTAAACTCTAATCCGTAAAAGTTTACTGTAATTTAGTATTTTTACACAGTGTAAAATTTATAATTTAAACATGACTAAATGAAAAAAAACGTATGCTAATAGTAGTTATTTATTTAATACATGCAGATAATAAGACAATTACCAGCTTTATTTTAAATAGATAAACTCAATAATAACCCCCGCTAGGGGGTACTAGTGGGTAAAGTAAGATATTGCCCTGAGAGGCGTCAGCCAAGCAGGTTAATTTTCGAGAGGGCAATATCGGTTTACCCATGAGTGCCATACAAGGTTTTATCCAATAAATAGTTTAGGAATTCATATTTTTATTAAAAATTTTAATGACATTTACAAGAAAATAATTTGACAAGTGACAGTTGAGTGGGTAAAATAAATAATTATCCACTCAATAAAGTAAAAGCCACGCGGGGGTTATTATTGAGTTTATCTATTTAAAATAAAGCTGGTAATTGTCTTATTATCTGTATGTATTGGATAAATTAATTAATTAATTAAAACAAGACTTTCTTTATTCTTATTGTCGCTCGAACATATAAAGTTATTTTATATATTTTATTTATTTTATAAAGCACACAAATATACGTAACCTTTTCAAAAAATATCAATATCAAAGTCAATTATTTTTAAAAATATAAATTATTAAACATATACCTTTTCGGAAAGTAAATTTTATATTTAAATGAAGAGTTTTATAACTTGTGCAATATATAATATTAATAATAATGAGAGTATTGCATAAGTTCGGCTAAAAACAGAATATTTTTTTTCAATAATTATAATATCACCAGTGCACATAATATGCATAATTAGAAATTTAAGTCCATATAATTTTAAGGAAAGTCTACCGTATTTAACGCATGATAATTTTTATATTTCTTCAGGTCCTCATAATTATTGACAACGCTAATTGCTAATAAGAATATATTTTTATGGATATACCGGTATGCTTACTTTATTATTAATATTAAAATCATAAAAGATCAAACAAGCAAGAAAGCTTTGCATCAATATTGGTTTTAAATAAAATGCTTACAACAAACAAATGTAAAAATTTTAATTAATAATCCCGACAATTATGAATAAGCTAGGCAGTATTAAAGGCAATTTATTGAGAGGGTAAAGCCAAAGTTTGCCAAGTTTTCAGTCTAAGAATTACGAACTTTTTTTTTGAACAATTTCCAAAATGTTTTCATTAAAACATCCAAACCAGTTCATCAGATCGATTTTCACCCACTTTTTGATCAAATCTTTGTTAAGATATAGAAAATTAAAAATAATTTTATAAACATATAGTTAGACAGCCTTGTCCACAGAAGTTAAGGGGGTGTACATCTGTGTCACCCGGTATACAACAAAAGATAGATTAGGTTGTCTTATTAGCGAAATCAGAATTTAAATTTGATATCTTGACTCCTTCGAAAGTTAAGAGTTAAAGTGACCTATTTTTCTTAGTTGCCCTGATTTAAAATTAAAGAAAAAACTGTTTTTATGCGAGCTTAAATGATCTGAGAAAATATTTACAGCAAATTAAACGCTATTCACTGTATTCACAGTAAGAAATGTGTACAAGCCTACATTAAAAGACCCAATAAGTTTAATTTTTAACAACAGGCGAATTTTAAATCTCCTGTCCATACTTTAGTCTTAAAAAAATCGAATTTAAAAACATGTATTTTTTGAGTCTATTTAATAAAAATTTGAATAGGGACTCAAAATTTGTGAGTCACAAAGATCACATAGATATTTAAAAAAAAAACATTTTCTTAAAACTTTTAATTTGACGTATCAAAATCAATAAAAGTTGGGGAAAGTTAAAAATTTTATATTTTATATTTTATATTACCTTACAAATAAGATTTTTTTATACCAAATTTAACCTCAAAAACAGAAGGGAACGATTTTTAAAATGGTGATGAAGAAAAGAAGAAACATTTAAATGGGAAAACACCTATTGATCGTAAAAAAGTGATTTTAAAATATGTTTCCTTTCTAATTTTGCGATTAAGTGCCTATTCACAAGCTCGGATAAGAACATAACAATGCGATGCCGTGATTGGCTTCATGGGCCTCCATGTATTTGTAAGCCAATCACGGCATCGTATTCTTATGTTTTATGTTCTTATGTTCTTATGTTCTTCTGGATATGCCTTAAATCTGGTATTATTACTGCTCCTTCAATACATATAAATTTTAGTTATTTTACCCCGTCTCTTTTAGGTAATACTAAAATTTTAACTTTCTGCAACTTTGATTGATTTTGACAATTAGAGGTTTCTGAGATACGCACAAACCTTTCAACCCCCGTTTCACCCCCTTAGGGGTTGAATTTCGAAAAATCCCTTCTTAGTGGGTGCTTACATCATAAAAGGAACAAACTGTCCAAATTTCAAGTTTTTAGGCCAAGGGGTTTGGAGCTGGCCGTTGATTCTGTCAGTCAGTCAGTCAGGACAAAGCCGCTTATATAGATACCAGATCAAACGCCCTTTTAAATCAATAAAAGTTGCAGCAAGTAAATTTTCTCTGTTTAAAAAAAAATAATCCTGAAACAAATGGGGACCGTGTCGTGTAATTCTGCGCATTTACCTACAATAAAAGTAGGAATAAAAGCTTTGATGAGCATTAAGATAAGGCTCAAATTAATTTTATTTACGACCGTATAATTAACAGGAAACATGAAACAATTACTTACATTAAGACGATATATAATTTTTTATTTTTTTATGCCATTAAACTAAATATGTCACCAAAACATAACGATTATTTTATTACTGTCATATCATATATAAAATATTCTTTAAAGAGATATCTCTTGCATCACAAAATTTTGGTAGTTACTTAATAAGCAAAAATACTATTTTTAGGGTTCCGTACCTTAAAAACGAAAAACGTAACCCTACGTATGGCTGCTCAGTTGTCCGTCCTTCTGTCTGTCATAACTGTTATAACCTAGGAATCTAAAATTTGGAAAACTTGTAGATTGTATTATTGAAAATCTAGTCCAGGTATAATTACACAGCCACACAAAAAAAAAAGATCAAGAACTTTTTAGGAGACTATTGTACTCCTATGTATTGAAGGGCTGAATCCGAATTTGAGGTCAAAATAGCATCTTATCCAATTATTTTTCGAGATAACCTTAAAAAGCATCATTTTCGATTATAAAAATAACGTTTTTCTTCAAGCGTACTAAAATGTTCAAATTTTATAACTGAACACACTAGTTAGAAGTGATCTATTTTTTTACAGTAAAAAAATGAGTTCATTGTTGTACGCCGTAAAAAAAAAAGTTAGTTAGCAAAACCACCACTGGCGCAGCACTCTTTGACTTTGATGACAGCCATACTTGTTTGATAAATTATGTAAACAGGTAGTTGACTCGAGATTCTGTGCAAAAATCTTGTGTGAAATTTATTAAAAATTATTGAAGAAGAATATATGGTTTATACACCTACAAATCTCTCCGAAATTGCAAATTGATTAAAAAAGATTAAAGAAGAATATATGGTTTATACACCTACAAATCTCTCCGAAATTGCAAATTGCTACATTAGACAAGTTACCATCGAAATCGCGTAAGAACTAAGGAAGGTTTAAGTTTATTTCGAAAGGGTTTTATTGGCCTATTTTAATAAAAAAACATACTTTATTACTGAATAAATTAAATTCAAAAATTAATATTTAAAAATTAATATTTAAAAAATATATATAGGATGCTTGAAGAAAAAATAGTATGTTTCACTCAGATTTTTTTACTCGTCTGTAGTTTCTGTAGATTCTACAGACTAGTAAAAAAAGCGTAACTTTTTCTCTTAGTAAAACAATATAATATTTTTGAGGTTGTGTCCAAATTTTACCGAATTTGACCTAAAATTCGGGTTCAAAATACATAGAAATAAAATGAGCTTCGAAAAAATTCTCGACCTTTTTTTTTTTCTATATATTTCACATCTTGCCACAAAAAAAAAGGTCAAGAATTTTTTCGGAGACCATGGTATGTATTTATTTTATTTTTAATTTATTTATTTATTTATTGTCGTTCCTAGACCTAGTTATACCCTGATAACATTGTTTGTATAAACTTCATTCAAACTAAAATCAAACGATCTGTACAATGTTTGAATGAAGTTTGTACAAGGTTATGACCACCGTTTTGAACAAAATTTGATCAAACGGTTTGAGATTTTTATATATTTTTTTTGTTTATGCTTTTATAAATAAATTATAAATTATCATATAGTTTATTAGGCATTATATTTATTAACATTACAATTTTTCTGTACATAAAAATGTTGCTTAAATAATTTTGGACACTATATATATTTATGATATATGATAATAAAATAATTCTAACTCCACCCCTGGGGCCGGGGGTAGTTAATTTTAATTATTTAATTTTTTTCGTAAAAATTGGTATATAGGGGTTTTTGGGGTCGATGAAACTGAATCTGATAATAAAACTCCACTGTAAATAGTTTTTTTTTTTGAAAAAATCCTTTTCGCCACGTATGGCAAAGTTCGTATTGAAGAGGTTAAAGATCTCTGGAGTCAGCAAGCTTTTTCACTGTTAACTTCGTAACAAAAATACGTAAGAAAAATGTAGTCTAGTTAATATTAATTAACTTGATTTTTTTGTGGACCTGTGATGTTAGTCCTAATATAGGTAGGTACTAATAACCAAGATATTATCACAATTTAAAAATATTAGTTGTATGAAAATAGTAGTTTCTTCTGTAATGTTCAGAAACAAAAGTAAACTCGTATAGTCAAATAAAAATATAAAACCAAATAGTCTTTGTTTAAAAACGTCATTTGTGTAAGTGATCTAGAAGTAGAAGGTTAATAAATCCTCTTATTCGTGTGCGGCAGTAGCAGATGAAATTGATTAAAAATCGTGGGGGATTCGGGCATCTTTGCAATGAAATGTAGATATATTTAGTCTAAGACAATAACATAATATCAATTTGTTATCTTGGCGACTATAATTCAATCTAAAAACGAGCAAAAATAAATCTTATTGAAAGTTAGATAAGATTGAACGTGATAGGATCTTGTTTTTGAAGATTTGAATACGAAAATGTTGGCAGATTCAAGCGGACACGTCTATCAGCCTTCTCGATTTGAATAAAAAACGATCGGTCCACAGACCGGCCCATTTGCATGTGAACTTTTTGCACAAAAAACTCCCACGTCGACTTTTCCTATATTAAAAATGCTAATTTTCCAAAAAGCTGTTCATTCATAGCTTTTTCATTGAAACGTCGATGTTTAACGCAGTACGATAGCAAAAATACAAACCAAGACACGATATTTATACATTTTTTTTCTACGACTGCTTTAGAATGTAAGCAAATACACTCACTTTTCAAACACAGAATGAATCCATTCTAGCTCTAGATAATGTGTTAGGTTTGGCAAGTTAAAAATATATTTTCCGGAGACCCTATTTCACCACCTTTTCGCAGCTTCTAGCATCCAAAGGAACCCGATTCGGAACCTGGCGATTTGCAAATAGCTTAATTTACTTTAAGATTTACTATGTCTGATGCTGGTGGCCATTTTTGTTTCAATATTTTCTCCCAGCTGTATTTTATATATTATATTAAATATTGTCCATTAAAAAACTCGCGGGAAAGTCTATAATGAAACTACAGTTCCTATAGGACTTTAATATACTATACTACGCTTTATCAGGTATAAATAATCATGTAATATCTGAAAAACATTTTGACAACGTGGAATTTTCTCATGGGAAATAAGTCACTTTCCGTACACGTTATGTAATATACTATTTTGGTACTTTAAGGAAGCGCTAATTTAAATTCTTAAACTGGAAAATCTATAAAGCAAAATAACACAAGAAAAAAATATGCTAAAACCCAAAAATGTTTCAAATCTAACTTGTCCTGTTTTGCCTTTAAACTGACAGTTCGTCTCCCAGCAGGGCGACAACTTGACG
This sequence comes from Brachypterus glaber, assembly GCA_958510825.1. NCBI lineage: Eukaryota > Metazoa > Arthropoda > Insecta > Coleoptera > Kateretidae > Brachypterus > Brachypterus glaber. The sequence continues at coordinate 18,556,926 of OY294050.1, forward strand.
AACACGAACATTAACATGCACTGATGAATTTATACATCCAGATAGACTTTGGTGATACATCCTACATTTTACGCAGAAAAACTGTCGCAAAACACAAACAAGGTGGCGCTGATATCAATCAAAGCCACTTAGATTTATCATTCCGTCTTTTCGCTCACAAAGTGTCCGAAAAAAAGATCCGCCAAACTTTATTTTGACTCGAATGTATTGTTTTCTATAAATTATCATCAACTAAATTGGTTGATTATTTTTTATTAGGGTTGGTGAATAAATTCATTTCAATCGACAGTGGATCCTCGAGGATATTTATTAGCGATTTTTTTGTCATCAAAGACTTTTTAAATTGCGGGGAATTCTTGATTTAATTTTTCACAAATAATGAAAGTTTGGATCGTAAATTCGTCGCTGAAATACCAGAATTTTTAAAACAGAAAAAATATGCGGAAAAAATAATGAAAGTCTTTATTTGATATTCACATGACACTGAAATACTGATAAATAACTTAACAAGGCGTGAAGATATGTAATGCTTCACATTCCATAGTATACTCTTCAAAGTGGTTACTTTATTGCGATTTTTCTCGATATAATTATATATACTTATATACGTATACCTTCCAAAATATAGTTGCTTTGTTTTTTTCGCATACTTTATTCTTTATTCTGTATACGTTTTAATATATAATAAAAAGCGGCCTATAACTATTTTGTGAATGGATTTTTTTTTAATTGGCAAGAGTATTTCTATTAATAAAATTGTTCTTTCCTTCTATTTTTTATAGTTATTTAAAAATTTGCTCTCCGTATATTTTTATTTATTTCTTATAGCTATTTTTAAGCAAAAATGCTACTTTCTATAAAAAATGAGAATATGCTTTGTTTTTTGTGGTTGTTACTAGTTTCTTACAGTAAAGGCAAAATCTGCTATAAAAAATATAGGATAAATAGATTCGGTTACCTATACTGCCATACTAAGCTAGAAAATAGTAACATTTGTCGAACAAAGACGTTTTCACGTCCTCTCCAATGTAATGGACAAATAAAGTCACTCCTTTCTAGCTTAGTAGGGCAATATAGCAATTTTGGTCTATAGTCTACAAAAGTTACCATAAATGTACAAAAAATGTCTAACACCTTTAAAATGTCTAGCCACCGTAAAATATTAAATATTAGTATAAAATCAACAAAATGTGTTATTAAAAATTACATCGTCATTGTTTTCATATAAATTAATTATAGCATACAGTTATAATTAAATTTTCCATAATTCAGGAATGAAATTGTTCGTAATGTACCGTGAACTATAAAACATTTCGTCGTTTATCAAAAAATATACCTGAGTTTTATCTATATACTTGCCAAATATATACCATGAAAATAAAAATTGCTAAATTTTAATTGTTATGTACTCATAGCCTAAAGGATATATTTCGTTGTGCTGTCAACCAAGGCTGAATACAGTTACTAAACAGTACAGTCTCACGAGGAATGACACAGTGCACCGGTTCAACGTGTGTTACCGGCATTCTAGATTACCGCATTTAATAGTTACACGGCTTTTGATGAAATATACCGCGCGAGATAATGCTTTTCTCCATTTTTCTTCCCTCATCCATGCAGCAGCAGTAGCTGGAGTCTAGCTATATGGAAGAGATGTCACACACACCAGATATAAGTGCTTTTTAGCTTTTCCTCCATTTGTTCACCGCAAATCGTTCACCAGCTTACCACACTAATTTTATATTATATACGTTTTTTTTTATTTTCGAGCAAGAAGAAAGTATTGTTATAGCAAAAAACAAGTTTCCAGATATTGATATATTTATTCGTTTTAAAGATTTCCTCGTAACCTTCAAAGATTTCCTCTGCGGTTTACTCCTCGGTTTAACATATTGTTTTTAAAATGTTGGTGAAGGCGAGTTAAAATGTACATTTGGAAGTTACCTTTTCCTAAAATACACTGCCCAGTAAAAAAATCTTTCCCATTTTTCACCTCCGCTCGTAAAATGGATTTTTTATTACCAGCTTCACTTTTAGCAACCTTAAAAATATACCAATTTTCACGAAAACTACCCACCGCCTCTTAGGGGGTGGAATTTCTTTATTATCAGATTCACTCGAAAACCCCAATACACAATTGTTTTACGAAAACTACCCCCCGCCCCTCAGGGAAGGAGTTAGATTTTTTTTATTATCACATTCTTTTTCAGCAACCTTAAAAACCCCAATATACCAATTTTCACAAAAACTACTCCCGCCCCTTTGGGAGTGGAGTTAGAATATTTTTATATTCAGATTCACTTTCAGCAACCTCAAAAACCCCAATATACAAATTTTCACGAAAACTAGATTTAGAATTTTTGTATTATCAGATTCACTTTCAGCTCCCCTATATAGCAATTCTCAAATTTTTGTAAAAAAAATGTATTTTTCCCTTGCCACCCCAATGTTCACCAAAAACAATCCCGAGCGAGAACTTTTGGTAACATACCTGTATGCCAAATTTCAAGACTCTAGCTTAAAGCATTCTTGAGTTATCTTGCTTACAAGATTTTCTGATAAAAAATGTTAACACTTTTAAAAGATATAAAATGTTTCATATTCAAATTTTTTTCAGTCTTAGCCATATACCGCTCACATTCAGTTAAACTAAACACTTTTCTATTAGACTTTGAGGTATATTTAAATACTCTTAAAAAGCATAATTACGACATTGTAAAAAGTTTACTTTATACTTATGAGGGGTATGAACGTGTAAACAAATAAATAAATATTATATGTAAACTATTATGTATAATCAATTCTATAAATCGTGATTTCCTGTTCTATATTATTTAAAAAATTACATATTATTTAAAAAATTACATAATATTGCATTAATATAATTTCATAGAATATTTAAAATTATACAAGGAAGATGAAAATTGAAAAACTTAATTTATACAAATTATGTTAATGACAATATTTTCTTTAAAAAATATATACATTATTTTTAAATATCTACGATTATGAAAAAACTTGCCTATCACGAAGGTCTTTTTTTCCATTATATATAAACAAGATTCAATATCAATCTTTAAACAAATTAAAACAAGTAAAATGAAAACAATATATTTTTTTGTTTGTTTCTTTGTTGGTATCAACTGTATGTCAGAAGAGTTCACACGGAAATGGGTAAATAAAATTAAAGGAGAAGGAGCAAAATGTGCGGAACTGACTAAAGCAGACCCTAAGGAAGTGCAAAATATTTTGGATCATATTCACCCACAAACATATGAAGGTAAGCCTTAATGGATAGGTATACGAAAAAATGAAAATACTTTAAGCAATTTTTTTTCTCATTTCCAATATTGAAATATTTAATTATAATAATACACTCGACCTCAAAATTAACCGGACACTAGAAATTTGCCACAATTTTAATGTTGATTTCCTAGCGAACTGCTCATCTGATTTTCATTATTTTTTTTTAACCGTAAGTTGACTTTTTAGTAACGATGCTATGGTAAAAAAAATTATTCTGATTTCAATTTGAAAATATACAGGGTCAAAAAGTAAGAAGTTTATTCCCCAAATTTATGAATTAGCAATAACAGCGAATTTTAATTAATATCATACTGTAGTCCTATCTTTTATGAACATTTTGTTTTTTTATTCACGTTATTATCTCTGTTATTAACGAAGATACACTGTTTTAAAGACAACGCCTCGGATAAAGCATTCGCAAAATTAACCGGACACTAGGTTTTTCATAAAAATATTTTTAGTTAAATAACACAGCCCCACAAAAAAAAAGTCCGGATCTCTAGACCAGACATGTGTATCCTTATGTATTTTGGCCCGCTGAATCCGAATCCGAGGTCAGAAAAAGCCCTACACCCCAGGAATTGGCCCCAGAGGCCGAAAATGGCCGCTGAAAGGTGTGAAACGGGAATTCCGGCATGACGGATGCTCAGGGCAGGTTGAGATTGCATTCTCAAGGCAAAGTCGAATTAGTGG